>JABCKD010000412.1:0-79926 GCA_013186415.1 Fusarium sp. NRRL 66088
TTAGCTTTATATAATATAAGCCTACCGGGCTTATAACCTATTAAAATATAATAATTAAGTTAATTAAAGGTTAAAGAAGTATAATCTAGGGGCGCGTTGCGCATATATAAGACATCTCGGTCTAAGCGGATCGGATCAATAATATTCCAATCTCAACACATCTACCTACCTACTCTGTGATGGGCCACTACTTATTGGTAACGCCCTTATGACCAACGACAAGATCAAACTCGAGGAACAACCTTTTCTGTCGCATGCTTCGCAGCCAAGTTTGAGTCATCTCAAGTTTATTTACTTTCTATTTCCCTATTTATACCTGAACTCGCTGATCTCTCTTCTTTCTCTTCCTTTCAGCACTCTCCATAAGCTTTTACGGGTCACGGATCACCACGACCCTCACTGGTCTTTTCCTTTATTGATCCATTACCCGACTCTGCCTTTTCGCGACATTTCATACGCATCCATCGGACAACAAAACTCAGTTCTCTCTACTTCAGCTTTAGCCTACACAATGGCCCCTTCTATTTTCCACCCGTTTCCAAGACTCCCGACCGAGCTTCGGCTCCAGATTTGGGAGCAAGCATGCCTTCCGTCTCAACAACAGAGTGTTGGTCTGCACTACTTCACTCTTGACGGTGTGAAACTCGTTCCTTTTGGCTGGAATCGGATTACCTCGTCAGACTGTCAAGGTCCTGGTACTCAACCCAGCAGATCTGCCTATCTATGGCATGGAGGGCTGTGGACTGCTTGCAAAGAGTCAAGAGCAGTCGTCATGAAGCACTCTCGGCTCAAAGAGTGGGAAGATCTCCTAGAAAGAGCCCGACGAGAACACGAACGCGCCAAAACTCATGAACGCGAAACTGGTAGAGCACGGACTGCTTCTCTTAGAATGCATACGATTCCTGATTGGGTTATTAGAGAGGAGGGTGCTCCCCCAGGCGTGATTGTGATGCGGGAGGGCCACGAAGAGTGGGACTTCATTGTGAACCCTGCCCATGACATCTTCTGCGTCACCGCCGGGAACTGGGAATCAGTTGCTGGTGACCACTTTCTCCCTGCCCCTGGCCATGATCTGATATTATCATATGTGGAGAAGATCGCCTTCGCATTCGATCCTAGTTGGAATCATGCACTTCCAGATACTATATTTGGCTTGATGAGGGAGGATTCTGCTCGGGGCTACCTAGCCAGGTTGGTTGAAGAGATGGTAAGCACAAGTTCAACTAGCTTTAACATCTGGCTCGTCGATAAAACCGCCCGCTGGTTGGTACAGTCTGACGAGTTCGTCGGTCCGGTATTTCGTGATTGCGACGATGAGTACGTGCAGATAGGATTTTTCGACACTTATTATAACCTCGACATAGAACCAGATGGGAGTCCTATCACGTACTTCATAGAGCAGTTTGGGTTATTGGGCGACTTTCACTATAGAGAAATGGAAAGAGGATGGTGGAGCCCTGGTCTCGATCTCGACCTTATACTCGGTCACCCTGAATTCCGAGCCGAGAGTTCTATTGGGATTCTTGTGCGCCGGGACAACCAAGTCGTCGAGGAGGAGGAGGAGGATTCGTGGATAAATTCCGAAGATGAAGCCTGAAACATCTGCATATTCCATGGGAGTAGATGGCGAATTTGATAGAATGGATTTAGATAGCGCAAGGCTACGGCAACCGCAGCTAATTCTGTCATGCTATTTGCGGCTTTGGCTTCAACTTGGTGCAATACTTCTATCCCATACGATTTCTCCGTGGAAGGGTGAAGAAGTTACCATAACACTAAACGGAGGGCGGGAATAAAAAGAGTTTGAAGGGACGATGGCGAAAGCTTACAGGTGGTTTAGAAATAAGGAGGGAGTGTTGGGTACGAGAACAAAAAGTAAGTTCTCAACAGAAGAAGAGTCAAAACCTAATTCGTCCGAAATAACTGAACTGTCTTAGTTGTGGGGGCTTTGTTCTTAGTACGCATAGAAAGCCAAAATTCTAGTAACCTTGGACTTTCTTGCAGGATGCCACCATTTTGCTCCCTCGTGCTAACAAGACGATGTGACGCTATTCGCGCCACAAGTGCTGATTTAAGAGGTGTGCCAGTTGGGCGTTGTCCCAACCCAGTGCGAATTGGACATTGGGTGAGAAGCCACTGTGGGTCACTAAGCGACCATGCATGTCGACTCAGGCCCAGGCAACAGTTCTCACCGTTATTCATTATTCACGTTGCTCGACAACCTCGCCATCACACCAAACTACACATGATGGCGGCTCTAATTCCCCCTGATCCCCTCGCTGGCCTTGATGAGATTGACTGGGCCAGCTTACAGCATGCATATGGCAGCGCAGAAGACGTTCCAGACCTGCTGAGAGCCTTGCGTTTTCACGACGAACGAGAACTCGACAATGTTTACTTTGCCTTGTACAGCAACATCTTCCACCAGGGAACTCGGTATGAAGCTACTTCATATGCGGTTCCTTTCTTATATGCTTTGCTTAACGCAAAGGACACCCCTCGTCGCGAAGACCTACTCTTCCTCATCGTCAGCATTGCCCTTGATCATCCCTCCGGCTTGGTTCCATCAGGTGTCGAGATTACCAAATGGAGAAGCCGTGTGGCAAAAACGCAGCAGCCTAACTATGCAGAAGATGAGAGACGAAGAAAGGCCGAGTATATCGCTGCTGCTACCAGTGATAAAGATCGCCAGCGCCGCGAAGACGAGTTCCCGTTCGCATTATCATTTGAGAAGTTCGCAGAAAGACAGCAAAACGGGCTCCGAGCTTATGATGCGGTTCGGGCTGGATTGGATTCCGTGTATCGATGTTTGAAGGATCACAATCCTGACTTGAGAGCTGTGGCTGCGTTTTGTCTAGCCTTCTTCCCCGAGGACAATATCAAGGCTGAGGGTGAACTTTTGGCTCTTTTAGGCCGTGAAGACGACATCGCAGTTCGTGGTACGGCGTTGATATCGATTGCCATACTACAAGCTCCATCAACAGGAGATCTTTCGCAGACGGAAGTGGCACAATATCTGAAAGCAAGTTTCAACAACCAAGATAACGATGAGGCATCCAAGTGGTCAAGCGCCATTGGCCTCACGATTCTCCGGATATATGAACCAGAAACCATCAACAAAATACTTCAGGCAATCACAGACGACAACTATCTAAGCATCCTGCAACACAACAACTGCAAAAGATTCCCCTTTGCAGATCCAGATCTACCTTCGCTCGCAGCCACAGTTCTCAAAGTCAAGGGCAGCGAGTTTCCCCAAGTCCCTCGAATCGCTTTAGCCCAGCTCGAGGCCTCCAAATCGCAAACGACATGGTATCTCACAGAACTGTTGTTGGAGTCGGCTTTCGACGGAGAGCCTCTCTCGGAGACAATGCCATTTTCGGAGTTGACGGAGCTTCAACAGGAAACTCTGCGAGCTTTGGTTAGACTTGACGAATACACCTGGAGCTGGGGTAACTTTACTCGGATATTGGAAAAAGGGGGAGTCCCTTCCGGAAAGAAGGCGTTGGATGCATACATCGATGGAAAGGAGTTGGAAACAACAGTGCTAAGCTAAACAGACGGGACACAAAGATATTTAGGAAGCTTTTCCCAAGGATTGCCATTAGTAGTAACTGGCACTTTTAGCCATTTGACCGCTCGGATCTGTTACATCGTATGCATATTCTAACATTTCAATCACCCGCCACTTTGTTTGATGCACTGCTCAGCTCCAGTTGTATTCGACTGACGGCTATCACGACGTGTATTATTACGGACTTTGATTCTTTACCATGTCTCATGACTTAATGATATGACCATTAGAACTTGACTACCATGCACTTCATTTCTGAAGAGTCCTTATGTGGTCTATGGCAGTACCTTTATTCTCCCTCATCTCTACCTCACCTTTCTCAAAATTTCGTCACAGGTTGCAGAAATGTCAATCACGCCAGGCCCAAAACCCAAGTCTGGGACATAAAGCGTGGCATCCGCAGCAGTCTTGACATGGCAACCAGGCATCGTATCAGTTAGCATGACCTTGATAGCAACGCCGTCCTTCTGCCCGATGATTTGGGCCAGCTTCTTCATTCCGGCATCATCATTTCCCGAAAGTCGTGTGAGGCAGTCGATAATTATGAAGACCGTATCGTCCTTTGGCAGGAGAGAAAGTAACGCCTTCAGGAGCATGAGGCCTGCCCCGATTTCTTTCCTTGCCTTTGAAAAGAAGTCACAATCAGCGAGTTCCTCAAGGTTCACCGAGGGCCTGTAATCAGAAATGAACTTGAGAAGTTGGCCATTCAAGCACTTCACAAGGGCGACAAGTCCAGAATCGTCCTCAGAAAGAGAGTCTCTGTTTCTGTGATCGCAATAGAACGCGAGGACTGGGAATCGGCCTGTGCTTCCAATGGCTATGGTGAGTAGTGTGCTAGCGAGGGACAGTGGGTTGTCCAGAGAAGCCGGGGGTGAATGGAGGTTGACATCAATGATGCTCGATTCGTCCCCCTGCAGCCAACGATTGAGTTCTTCCGAGCGTAGAATTGAGAGAGTCATGTCCTAGTTAACCCACTCCATGGAATTGAGACAATCTTCCATGTCTCTCGTCGGGTCGTAGGGAAAGCCGTTGAGCCTTGTGAGCCATTCTGAGGCCACGCGTGTATTAGTCTCCTGGTAAGAAGGCATGATTTGTCTCTCTGCGCACGTTTCGCTTCCTCGCTATCACCAATTAGCAATGGTTATTAGTGGTAATTCGATTAGCGTCTTCTGGAGTGGGAGTTTGTTTATGCGAAAGGGAAAGAAGGAGAAGTGAAGTATTGACTGGCTATGCCTTTGATATAGTGGGTGACAAGAGAGCTCTTTAATCAGCGACATGCCATTGGCTCTGCCTAACGATGTGACTGTGTCTCACAAAGACGAGAATGTGACCAGGCGCGCCCCTAAACAAGCAGTCAACCACGTCCCAGTAGTGTTTCTAGGTTGTTACAATCCCTCTGATTCATTGCTCAGTGAATGGCTCGGGTTTGCTACTCACCAAGTCTATTCGACTCATGGAAGGATATCAGAGCCTCAGCGAAATGAAGCCGTGATTGTCCAAGGTCGATCGGCTATATTTACGCGTTGTCTCCCTCTCAACGAGCATGCCCAGTCTGTCGTAACATAAACCACAACAATAACCGATCGTCGCCCAAACACCCACCATTAAAACTTACTTTTGCAACCAACCACCTACAATCACTCTTCAACATGTGTCTCGGGTTCTGGAAGGTTTGGAAATGCAAGCACTGCGGCGTAGAGGCCAATCCCGAGTTCGACCGGTACGAGAATTGCGAGCCTGTGGCTCATACATGGGACATGGCCTACTGCACAGGGCTTACAACCCATACCACATACTTGACCTGGACCTGTAACCCTTGTTACGTCGAACATCAGACCTCAACCCCGTGAGGGTACCTACGACACGTACGTACGGATTGTCACCGGCAGTTTAGGGCTCAGTGATTGGCACCCGATGGTAGGTAGTGAAGGAGAGGTAGGCTGCTCAATCGTGCTAAAGGGCGGCAAGTCAACGAGAGAAATTACTTAGTGCACGTACGAGAATAGAAATTTTCTCCGCTTGTAAGTCATACCTGCAGCTAATTGACAGGAAATGGTATCGCAGGCTGCGTGAAAGACAAAGCAGATTTTACTCTTTATATAGTCTTTATATACTATTTATATATCCTTTATATATTACTCATGTCATCATGCTCATATAGAATTAGTAACTATGACCCTGGGCCGTCTTGTCGAAGCTGCCCCCAATTTCACTCACATCACTGCCAACACAGCCAGGCTCACCCACCAACCAAACCCTGTCACTCTGCATGTCACAGCCCTATCGCCAGTGTTAATGGACTCTGTTGGTTTATCTACCACATCAATCGGTGTTGGAGGATCTTCTGAGCCAGTGCTCGTCGTCGCTGTTTCTGCATCCCCCAACCTCATATTTTCTGTTATGCACCCCTTTTCCTCTGTCCCATAACCAGGACATGCCTCCACACACTTTTCCACAACATCGTAACGTAACTCTTCTTACCGCTTGGTGTATCTACGTAGTCGCTCAAGCATTTTCTCGCACACTTCATCGCGTCGCAGGGTATATTCCAAGCATACTCCTCCATCAGCATGTACCACGCATATCCCGTCTGATTCTCCGGCCAAGGTTCGTCGTCCGCACCCGTCAGGTTTAACCACGCTGAATCATCGTGCAAACCAAATCGTTGACTAACAGCAGTGTCGTTTGGTTGGAGATAGAACACGTCTCATCGAAGGCTCAGTGCCCACCACGGGCCTTCTTCGTCACCCCTACCGTTTATGTGCCACTATGAGGGACTGCGTCTTGTGGTATTGTGAGGGTTAACTGCGCGACGTTGGTAGTGATGCAGGACGTGAGGTAGCAGCAGTGAGTGAGTTTCTTGAGATCGTCCAGATCTCTAGGGTTGAAGAAATCCAAGTTTTGACAACCACAAAGGTAAATCCTCAGATACGGCTAATCACAGATATAACCACCAGCTTTATTGGAATACCTTCCGCATGACTCATGCCAGGCACTGAATGACCAGTTTAAAGCAACTGAGAAGGGTTCCAGGGCGTTGATGTGGTTCGGTGCGTACCTGACGGGTTCTTCTCGGTCGTGTACACCACCGTATGGCCAGGCAAAGACAGGCTGGAGGAGTATGGCTGTGAGGGCCACCAAAGTTGCTGGTAAGTACCAACCTTGTGTTGGACGTGAAAGATCTATTTCGGCGTCTTTCTTAAGAGAGTAGGACATTCTGTCTAGAGCCAGAGTCCCTCCCATAACATTATCAGTCACGACGGCCTAGTAATACTTCACTAGTTCTTTGAGTAAATATATGGTGCAGAACTTTGCTGTTTCCAGATACACTAAGCCTAGGGCTAGCGCTCATCTAGATCGACTTCATATCCAACTCTACAACCAAAGCAAGCCCACGTCCGCCCACCAACCAGAGGGCCCTTAATCAAGAGCCTAGCTTCTTGTGCTTCTTGGCCGCGCAGGGGCCGCACTTTTCTTCATTATTAGCGTCGGAGCCAATCTGAACCGTCCCACACCAGCCAATCCTCCCATTCTTGTAGCTGGCTGCCTTGGGGCAAACGTAGGAATCGTGTTCGATGCGAAGCTGCACGCCGCAGACTTTGCAATAGTAGTGGATTCTCAAATCGTGACACATTGTTCCGGCTTCTGCACTTGGAGATTTGGGTTTCTCTTGTTGATTTGGTGCTTGATGCGAAGACTGCTCAATAGTAGGCAATGATGCTGTTTTGGGAGGTGGAAGGCTGTAGCTAGGGACGAAAAGAGTTGAAATCGGTTCAATGGTGATACCAGGCGGAAGAATAGAGATGGAAAGCTTTGGACTTGGACTTGTGCTTGAAAGTAGAAGAATGGATGGGATGGATTTGGTCTTTGTAGTGATATTTATACTTGAACCAAACCACGCCATGAATCAGTGCTCCAGGTATTATGACTACTATGTACACCGAATTAGCCTTGTTTCACCGCATCAGCAGGGTGTTAGACAGGTGATCAATTAGCCAGCTCTCAATGACTGACATTAAATTCTCCGCTTGGAGATGCCAGACACAGTGCCGTTGGACCATATTGATAGCTCCAGAGTACCAGCCATTCCCTCACAATCCCCTTGCACAGTGCCTCAACCTATGTCTCAGATGAAGGGACAAAGGCATGCCTGCAAAAATACCGCATCCAGCAGTTTGAGGGGTCACACCCTTCGAGCATATACTACCAGCGAATAGCAACGGCAGTCCATCTAAAATAGGAGTCCCTCCATGACACTTTGTATTAACAATTCAGGATAAATCTCTTAGCTTGTCCTCCCATATAGATAATTAACTGCATATACTAAAAGAGTTCTAAATTATTGGTATTACTATAATATGTCTTTGCCTATTTTATGGTCTTTTAGACGCATCTATTACTTCTAGAGGAGAAGCATCAGGTAGCCTTCTTTGATGTTGTGACATCTCCGCGTGGCTCCCCTCGTTTCCAGCCCAGACCTTAGGCACATCAATCTACACGGACAGTTCACACAGCTTGTATCTTTCGCAACAGAAGTCAATTGTCTTCAAGGTACACTAGGGCCACCTCTCAAATCAACATTTTCTCTGGTCCTGCAGCCAAACAGGAGAGAATAGTGCCATGCTCAAGAGCCCGCATTCTTGATTCTCTCCTGACACCCATTGCAGATTTCCTCTCTGTTGTCCTTAGATCCTTTGCGAATACGCCCGCATGAACCCAACTCTCCATCCTCCTTTTTAGATGCCTTGGAGCAGATTTGATTGTCATATCCGATTCGGAGCCATCTGGCGCAGATGTTACACTTGTAGACGATCGTCACTTTGCGACACATGGTTGCGGCCCGATGGTTCGGAAATTCGCGATCGTCGAGGGTTTGAAGGTTGCGATGAGTAAGGGCGAAGAGCTTTCAAGTAGATTTTGGAGGCAGAATAGTGTCGAGAGATGAATGGCTGGATTTGGATTCGTAGATTAGTTACAGTGGAAGAATGAGATGGGCTATGGATTTCGTCTGCCTCCGTCGTGGCATTTATAGTCAAAACTCCAGAGGCACATGTGACGGCTGCAAGAATCGCCCTTGGATGCCATACACATTCACTGTGTCTCGTTGCTATCAGCTGTCTGATATTCTCAAAGTAGTGCTCGTCATGTTACCAAACGGCTTACGTTCCCCTCCTTTCCTGTTATCAGAGCTCGTTAATATACCCACATTCACTCGCTTGCTTTGTCAGGGCAATGTTGTCACATTTTCCACGGTTTACAATGGTTACAGACGTC
This sequence comes from Fusarium sp. NRRL 66088, assembly GCA_013186415.1. Classification (NCBI taxonomy): domain Eukaryota; kingdom Fungi; phylum Ascomycota; class Sordariomycetes; order Hypocreales; family Nectriaceae; genus Fusarium; species Fusarium sp. NRRL 66088. The sequence continues at coordinate 8,849 of JABCKD010000412.1, forward strand.
ACTTGAAACACTCTACCGGGGGGCTTTGGACATTCAGCGATCATTTTTATTGAACTAGGGGGGCCACAGGGTGAAGTGGACCAAACCCTTTCTCAACTCCGGTAGTCCAGTGTCGTACTCCCTCAACTCCGTGAGTTCCGTATCACCTCCTCATCTTCCTTAAGCCATCACCACAGTCTCTCAACTCCACTAGTTCAGTGATTCAATCCACTCCTTAGCCGACGAAATGGTCGCCTGTCTAGGAAACACCTTTTCCGTCAACACCCGTTGAACCTCTGGGTCGGGATCCAGACACAAATCCTCCACAACAGTGACAACATAGTCCAAGTCAGCAGCTTGTCTCAGAGTCGACAAGACAGCTCCACTGGTCGCAACGCCCGCAAGTGCCAGGATGTCGATCTTCAAAGTCCTGAGGACAACGTCCAAGTCGGAGCCAGCAAAGGCCGAAGTTCTCTTTTTGGTGACGACAATATCCTTCGAGCCAACTACAGGGGCGACAATTGGATCAAATTCCGATGACGCGTGACTTTCAGTGAACATTCCTTCACCCATAGTCGAGAGAGGGCCCATGAACTTGTTCTTGGTAGCCAAGTCTTCATATCCTGCTCGAAAGGCTGTTCGGACGTGAATCACTTGGGCTCCAGCTTCTCGTGCTTGTTTGGCAGTTTCTGCAACGTGTTTTAGATAGCCTTCGCGATCGATATCCCCAATCATGGGGATGACGCCCTGCTGTAGGTCCAGAATAATAAAAGCGGTGGTAGACATGGTGGTTATTGGAGATGTTTTGGTGTGTTGGGGTGGGTATGAGATGGCTTATGGGCGCTGTGAAACAGAATAAGAATTGATAATTTCACTTGAAAAGATAATACCAAGGCGTCTCATAATCACTTATATACTTGTCATTGTCTCCTCATAGGAGTTGAGAGTGTCATCACGGGGTTAACAGGGTTATGTCCGTCAGCCTCCTTGTGGGTTCTTAGTCAGTATTTCCTTGCTTATGTCCGGCTTCGGTGCCGAATCGGCAAAAATATTCCAACCGTGCTTGAATAACGGCAAAAATCTATGGAAACCTCGATGAGCAATCAGTGGCCTTGACGGAGTTGAGGATTCAGAAAGGTCCGTTGATCCCGCGCCCACCGTGTGGTTCAGCGAACCAGACCCACCCTAGAAGAATACGGCGGATCTATGGGCCGGGGCATCCGGGCATCCGAGCCGGGTGGCTGTATGTACAAGTCACGGCGTTTCACTGCAAATTTAACCCGCGCAAAGGGTCCGTCCAAGCAGACTTTTCGCGTACCAAACCCATCCATCACATAATCGTAGACTCTTCAGCAAAACCATTCACCCCCAGGTAAGAATTCTACGCAAGAGAGCCAATAGCAAGATAATCAACGATTAAAGCATGAAATAGTTGGTTATGTGAATCCATTAACTCAGGTTTGATTACATTCTGCTCTATAACGCCATGCCTTGAATTTTGCGCAAGTTGCCAACGTGACTAAATGCCAATCGATCCTAATCTATGCTGCATGACGACTTTTGATTCCCTTTCAATGCCTTGTTCTATGTCAATCTGTAGTGTCGCTTCAACCCATATTTTAAATGTTTAACTTTTCACGTCGTTGTTTTCGCTGTTTGCAACGGAATAACCCGGAGCTTTCGTCACTTAACCTACGAGAGGTTCACGCTCTTCGACGTCTTCTGCCTCTTCTTCGTGCTTTTCCACGATAGTGCTTCCAACGGGAGGGAAGTTGGAGAATAGTAGTATTCCCATCGCAAGCAAAGCGATGGCCTGGATCGGTCAGTTAGCGCGCACTCAAGGACATGTTTGGGTAGATTACATACCGCGTTGCAGAAAAATGTTGCGTATGCCTTGCCAGCTTCAGCAAGACTGGCAAAGATGAACCCAAACAAACCCTGCGTCGCGAGCCGTGCCACGTTCTCGACGAGGGTGACAGCGTTGAGCGCGTCTGCGCGCTGGGAATCGGGACACATCTGGGTAATCACACCCTTGGCTGCCGGTGCGGATCCCGAGCCGAATGGAAGCAAAAATGCGGCTATTAAGTCAGTTTGAAATCGGCCCAGGTGCGGATTTTGAGTTCTTACAGAGATAAATGTGCCATGGACGCGTTGCGAAGGCGGCAACGGTTGTGAGAGCTCCATCAACAACAAGACTCCACCGTAAGAAGACCAGATCAAAGAGACAGCCATCATCCTCCTTCTTAGAAGGTGGAGCTTCATACGGCTCATGATCCGCCTGCTCTCCAACTGTAGCATCAAACTCGCCAGCAGAGGTAGGCAAATGCTGCGAGGCGGTATCTTCAACGACTTCATCCGGAACCTCTGACAATGGCTTGGACGAAAAGCGGCCACGTCCCCACGCGATGATTGGAGGGAACATGAAGATGAGGAAAAAACTCCTCATGAAAGCAAACTCAGACATGAGCCAGCCATTGTTTCCTTGATCAAAGTCAAAGGCGGCTGTGGCGTACATCTGAATCAAAAGAGGGGCGTAGCCTGTGGCGAGCTACACAACCTGAGTTAGCACATACCGAATACGAGCGTGGTAACACGAATGAGCGGTGTGGGACGATGGATGAGGATATTCGGAAAGTTGGTCAACTCACCACGCCGAGAAAAATTCCGCTGCAGAGGAAGATGACGCCGTAGTGTTTTCTATACTTTCCATCTTTGAGGCGCAGCTTTTGAGGTGTGAGAACTTTGAGAGGAGCGAGGAAACCGGAGACTCCTCGCTGGCCTGGCTTTTGGCCGTTGGACATGGACTCGGGGGAGATGTAAGGAAGGGAGAAGCAGACGTAGATGCCTGCGAGGATGAAAGAAACGAATGCCACGTCAAAGGGGGCTCTGATGTCAATGGCGTCACCAATCATGCCGCCGGCTACAAAAGTCAGCGACAATACCTATTAGGGGGGGATTCTCGACTTACTCAGGTATCCCAGGCCCTGACCCAGCATAATAGCTCCCTGAAGTTGACCGAACACCGCAGTACGTCGAAGAGGTTCGACAACTTCTCCAGCAATAATATTCACCACCAAGCTGTAAAGGGATAATAAGCAGAATGTCTCTCAATGTTTCAGGGCTCTTCTTACATGTATCCCGCAGGGCCGCCAAGAATTGTGATCAGCTGCGTCGCCTGGATGATCATCATGCCCTCACTTTTTCCAGCGACGACACCAATGATTTGTGTTACGACTCGAATGGCGGGAATGAATATTTGAGCGAGTAGGGCTGCCTTTGGGCCAAACTTCTTGACGGTCCATCCCGCAACAAAGAGGTTCAACGTTCCTATCGCAATTAGATGGTGTTCGCCTGCCGTATAAGAAGAACTTACCACAAAATGTCGTACTCATACCCAGAATACTGTACTGAGTCGCTGTTCCCGCCGCAATCTCATCTCGACTGCACCTATCACCAGGCCCTTCATACGGCGGATGAGAATCATAGAACGTATCACATGTCATCAAATGAAAAACATAAAACAACCTGTCTCACATCAGTTTCCATCTAAAAACGCCGATCTCGAAACTTACGGGACCTGCGTGAAACTAAAGCTCAACGTGATGAGAAACCCCGCAAGAAGGATCCGATTCTCGACCTTAAAGGCCCGCTTCAGCCAAGACCGTACCCTGCGCTTAGCTGGTTCATTTTTGGGAAGGAGGGGTGTCGTTTCATCGGTTGTCATAATTGAGGTCAATTGACGGGTAAAAAAGAATGCAGGAACAAGTTTGTACAACGAGTGAGGCGAAAAAAATCTTGTGATGATAAATACGGATGCATTCTTTCGCAAGAGGTCCATAATTGTTAAGAGGGGCTCGGCTTTCCGGATGGGGTATAGCGGTGATTTCACGGCATTACTCGGTTATATCGCATTTCCTTAGTTATCTCATGAGCAATATCATTTAGTTTGGTTTTGATGCTCCATGAGCTGTGATGACACCGGATTGTAATTAATATCATGGTTTTTTAGTGTAAGAAAGCCATGACTAGCCATTGGTTCTTGTTATAAGCTCTGACCTCGAATCCTTGTCTTGTCGGGATTCCTCACCTCATTCAGCATGGTCAGGGTGCTCGTCGTCCAAGGAAAATGGCACACTTCGCCAGCATATACTACAGAATAGGTAAGCTTATAATTATTATATGAAGCTTGTATATAGAATTTAGAGTAAAATTTATTCATTTGATACTTTTGGTTAGTTATTTTACTCTAACTCATGCTTCTATGGCCATCGTCCGACGTTTTCTTCTTAGTCCTGGTGTTCAACTGCCCAGGCCAACCAAACTCCGATCTCTCCTTGCTTCCTCCTCAGCTTCCGCCTCAAATCTCAATCGCCTTTTATCCCACTCCTTTCGACGCGGCGTATTTATCCCAAAGAAACTTGCGACATACACAAGATCAGGACAAGCATCGAGGAGGTCATCAACATCTGATGGTTCGACGTCCTCATCCAAGTTGACAAAGAGCTTGACGAGCTTCTTGGCCTTTTTGCAGCTCTGCACAGCAACCTGCCCCAGAGTAGTGCTCAAGTCTAGCTCTTGGAGAGTGGAAGAGTGAGAGTTGACGAGTCGGGCGATGACGTCGTTGAGGTGATTCTGCGCCGAGACATGATCGTCCGAGTCTGTTGGATCTTCCAAGTCTCCGGCTGAGACCGATACGAGACGTTGTGGTGGAGATGCTTGACCAATGGCATCCAAATCGAGTGTAGAAATCGTGCAGCCCAAGCCGAAATCGATTTCTCGAAGCACCGTCATGAAGGGCATCACCTGGACAATCCAGTCGGAAACCTCTTCGATACTCCAGACACGAAGCTTTTGGAGGGTCGGTCCCCATCTCTTGCAGGCTTCAGAGAGTTCATCCGCTGTAACCAATCTGCACCGCAACTCAAGCTCACGAAGAGAAGGACATTGGCGGCTGAGAACCGATAAAAGATTAGGGGCTTGCTCGATGAAGAAATCCTGGCCCAGTGTAAGGCATTGAAGATTGGAAGAGAGATGTGGTGATAGGGCTCGTATTAGCCACAAGAATTGGCCATGAAGAGTCAAGCTTGTCAGCTTTTGTGCGACCTTGGCAAAGCGCTCGTCTCCCAATGACTCATCGAACGCCTGTTGACTGGCTTCATCCTCTTGGTGTTGCTGGTCGCTCGTCCATTTAACATTTGTCGAGTACCAGAATGTCTTGAGTCGCGGGAACGCATCTAATAGAGCTGCCATTGTCCTGACATCCTGTGTCGAAACATGATTCGAATCTTCAAAATCCATCCCGCGCTCAATAAGTATGTCGTCGACATTTGGACATGCACGAGCGATGTTAACAATGAGGTCCCCATTCTCACCTTCAGCTTCCCATAAAAGCCGAAGAGACTTTACCAAGGTCGAGAGGTGTGGCTCGATGGCTAGTGTCAACCTGAATCCCCACTGTCTTTGTATGTTGTCAAGATCCCGAGGATGGTTGTACAAGAAGGGTTCGGCGACGGATTGAAGTGTCCTGCTAGAGCGACAGAGCGCCAAGAGAGTCTCCTGTCGCGTCACATAGTCCCATTCAGTGACGTAATTGACAATGAGCTGGTAAATCTCCATAGGCAAAACGAGACACGGATCACCATCTTGAGCGCCCAAGTCGTTGTTGAATAAGACTGGTAATGCATCCGTGTCCTTAACGTCAGCAAAGTCCTCCGTCTCATGACAAAAGTCGATAGCGGCACGAGCTCGGCGTTGTGCTTGTTCGTCATGAGGTTTCTCGCGGGCGATTTTCAGAAGTAGGTTTCTTAACCGAAGGGCCTGGCTTCCTGCCAAGAGACTCAATATTTGGTGTTCGGACATGATGGCGCTGGGATGTGGAGGGGTGATGTTGGACGTGGAGCGCGTCTGATGGCTTGACTTTCCACAAGGACCCGCATAATTACGTATTCGCGGTTTATGTCTATCTTTAACTTGCCTATATGCAATTACAGAGAAGTAACAGAAGGACGCTGACCACTATGTCTTGAGAGGGTTTCGCGGCATGTGATATTGGACATTGGTCAATGAACATCACTGTTAGGGATACCCTAATAATATAGTTACATATGGGTCTGCTCTTCAAGGAATAAGGACAGAAATGATGCTTGATCAATCCAAGCCCAAAGTAGAAAGTGGATGGTTGCCTTATTTGGCAGGGATTCACGAAGCGGTCAGCATTGGCTCGAACTGCACTTCCTAGACTTAAGAAACATAGACACTTTTAGCAACATCGGGGGCTCGGAGAATTGCAGGGATCTCTTTCAGGAAGGTGATGACCATTAATCTTTCTCAAGGTAGTAAGATGGCAACATGAATTAGCCCGAATAACATGGACTGCCGCGTATATAAACCTCGCCTTAGAAGCTCCCTTGCTGGGTGCCAAGAAGTTCTCCCGTTTACTACGTACCTATATTCCTAATTCATTCACCCTCAACATGAAGATCAGCGCTATCCTCACTCTAGGCGCCGCCATCCTCCCCCTAGCCAGCGGCGAATGCAACTGGCAAGACGTCGGAACCCTCAGCAAGAAATGGCGTCTCAGCACCTACAAATCCAAAAACTGCATAAGCCAGACGGGTAGCTGGAAAGGCTCCGGCTTTGGCGTTCGATGCATCGACATTCCCAATAACACCAAGTCCTTCATCTTCACCGTCGGCAGCGGCTACAATCCTCTCAACTTGGAGGACTGCACCATATTTTTCAAGACCAAGGGGAATTGTGGAGGAGAGCAGGTTGGGAGGTCGAGGGGGAGTTGGAAGAAGAGCTCTGTGAAGAGTAAGGTGGCTGGAGCTTACATTCAGTGCACCAAGTTGATTCAGAAACGTGAGGAGGGTGAGGCGGAGAGGAAGTTTGTGAGAGATGATGACGGGGAGTGGTTTGAAGAGCTTGAGGATGGTAGATTGGTCAAAGCTGATTTGGTGGAGGATGGCTTCGAGGGAGAAGGAGATGAGACAGAAGAGGCTTGAAATCTTGCCAAGGGTAGCACAGGGATTCGTTTCCGTCAACAGCAGTCATTTGAGTGTTATATAAGCAAGATTACTCCTTTCCCTCCTACCCTAAAAGTACCCTCGCTTGCTCAGCGTGTGTCTTAGTCAAGTGGTTATCTCTTCTTTAATCCCGCTCCTATCAACTCTATCTTCTTTCCGCACACCTAAAACCACTTTTTTGTTATCTGCCCCCCAGAGTCTCAGGTCAAAGACATATAAGCAAGGCTACCACTTCCTCTCCCACCATAAAAGTACAAAGTTCTCGGCGTCTGATCAAGTGGTCTTTAATTCCGCTCCTAAAACATCTCTCTTCTTTCCGCTCATAAACCTACCCACCTCTGGCCAGGCGCCAACCGAAAAAAGCTTGTACGTAAAAACCAATATTTTTGCTATAGACTATTTCAATTATACTTTCTCCTCTGTTTTCTTCCTTTTCCTTTCTTTTTCTCTTTGTTTTAGTTTCCTGATTGTTCAGGCAGATCACTCCGGCGGACGAATTTGGTAGTGCCAGCACGGCCAGGCCATCATGGGTTTGAAGGAACAATCTCTTTGTTACGTCCCATTTCAACTCTGGTTCTCATTCGTTCTTGCTTACCGACTCCTTCTAATTATTATTTTCTTTTACGGATACCTCTCTCACTCCGGAACTTAGCGGTGAACTCATGATGGATGCCTGCACAACTGGACCGTCAAGGTTTTCTGTTCACATAAATGTCCGAAAACCCTGTAAACTCCCCATCCAAAAACTTTCCCAGCAAGAAGTTGTTGAGCACAAAAATCTGGAGGTAGCCCTCCCATTATGCCACGTGACTGATCGTCTCTTGGTTATAACTTGTTAGTCTGCTGTCAGCCTCTAGCTTAGCTCGGTTTTCCTTGGCATTCACACACAACACCATCGTAGGTGTTTCGAAACCCTCCGACTTGAGCTTTTTACTCTTCTTCAGATTCCCTGTCCATCATGACTATCTATTTCCCAGATGAGATCTGGATACAGATCTTTTCGCACTTCGAGGTGGTCCTCGAGGACGATTATCGCGACCTTGAGCCCCTCAAGACCCTCACCGCATTGAGCCTCGTCAGCCGAAGGTTTCATCTCATGGCTCAGGGTTTTCTATACCGCACACTTCTTCTCTGGGGTCTGAACGAATTCTACTTTGGCGATAGACATGAACTTCATGTTCTCCTTGCCACAGCCCTTGCTAGCAACCCTCGGCTTGGCATGTTCACTCGAGAGATCTCTCTCGCCCATGGGAACCTAGAGGACGAGGATGATCCCATGAAGCCCATCAGGAACTTCGTTCCATCTCTCAACATGTCTCAGGGGTTCAAGGATTGGCTACACCGGGAGTTCGTCTTTGGGCGAAAGGGATCCGGCGTTGCAAGCTTCCTACTTGCGTTGATGCCTCGTGTACAAGTAGTAGAACTCCGTTTCTACAAAGAACCCACGACGACACTACCATGGCTCCTCGGTGGATGGTTCGATGAGAGTAGGGGCGAGTCCACAAACGAAGATGGCCGTCCTCATACTGTTGCCAACCATCTTCACGAACTACAAGAGCTTCGCATTGAGGCCGGGTTCGGTCAGACCTGCATCTACATGACCTACTTCGAGTCAATCCTTCTCCATCCGAATCTTCGAACGCTCAAACTGTCTGGGTTCGACTGGACAAACCCCAGGATCATACGCATGCGATGGCAGGGCTATCCGTCCAACTTGCGACAGGTCAACCTCGACAAGTGTGTCGTGGATGCGTCAACCGTCCGAGATATCTTGTCCCGGTGCAAAGGCCTAGAAGTCCTTACCATCACGACTGGGACCTTTGATCTGGTCCCGCATCTTCCACCCCGAGGATGGGAAATTGACCTATACGAGTTTGGAGATATTCTTAGAGAGCTTGGCCAGAAATTGGTCATGTTCGAGCTTGACACTTATCAGTACAGATACAATGGTGTACCGAGGGGCAAGATCGGATCTCTTGAGAACTTGAAGGCTCTAAGATATTTGTCAATTTCTAGGAATGACTTTATTGGTCCAGAGGACGATTCTGATGTAACCAACCGTTTTCATCTGGCCGATGTCTTGCCAACGTCAATCGAGGTGATGGACTTTAGGGAAGACATGTCAGAACAGGCCTTAGGGCAGAATGAATACGAGTACAGAAGACTGCATGACGACATATACAGGGTGCTCGTTTGTGGACAATTCCCCAGCCTGCGCCAGTTGATGTTGATTCGGCATGGGATTCCCCGAAGGGATGCGTTCGATATGGAGGTGTCTGGGTGGGATATTAAGGACGGGGGATGGTTTCTCGATGTATCACCAGATTACGAGTTTTTTACGCACATGGAGCTTACCATGGAGCGAAAATACGATGATCCTGGATCGATGTAGGAGATATAAATTTAATACTCTACAGCACCCAATCCGTGTAGCAACCTGGGTCTCCATGAACGGCGTCTCCCAAATTATCGGCGCCCTCATAATGTACGGAATCGGACAATCCAGCATCTCTCTTACCCCATGGCGTGCGCTGTTCATCATCTGTGGCGGCCTGACTTCTTTGGTGGGCGTCGTCTTCATCTTCCTTATGCCTCGAGATACCTCTACTGCATGGTTCTTGACCGAAGCGGAGAGGGAGATTGCTACTCAACGTTTGGCTGTTGACCGTGCGACTCGTGATCGGGCAGAGTTTAATAAGAAGCAGGTTAGGGAGGCCGTCATGTCACCCATGACATGGATCTACACGATGATGGGTTTATACATTACTTTGACTACTCCCATCATCAAGGTAAGTCAAGGAAATCCCTGCCAACCTATCATGACCCTAGCTCTCCGCAGCTTAGAGCCAGTGTCAGGCTACAGCAAGCTTCAGACAATGCTCGTCGGGGAGCCAGCATCGGTGCCCTGGTCCCACGAATGTTCCCAGGTACCCGAACTTACACTGCCATCGGCCTTTGCTTCGTGCCTCTCCTCGGCGCGGTTCTTCTCATGACTCTCCCTCGTGAGGATGCCGAATGGGGCATCGTCGTCTCGACTTGATTGGGCGGTTGCTCGTCAGCTCTCCTTAGCAGCTCAGCTAGCATCATTGCTAGCAACGTCGAGGGCAACATAAAGAAGAGTGTAGTATCTTTCACCTTCTTTAGTGCCTACTGTGTTGGATGCATCGTCAGTCCCTTTGTTTGGACTTCAAAGGACGCACCCCGTTATGCCAAGGGTTGTATCTTGAGCTTGTCGTCTATGATCGCTCTAATCATTACGTATATCTGCTTTGTAATTGTTGTCAAGCGCAAGAATGCTAACCGAGATGCTAAGGCGGCGGATGGACAAGTTCAATATGTGGTTGAAGGGTTGGGAGGCAGTCAGCAGACTGGTGTGTCGACCGACTCAGATCTTACTAATGTGCAGGACAAGGGCTTTAGATATACCATCTAAGAGATGGAGGGGGATTCAAAGGCTTGCAAGAGGCCAAGGTTGTTAAACCACTAGATGTTCTTTTCAAGATTCTCATCCAATGTCCATCCTATTGTTACAGACCCAGGGTACTTCTTTACCTCTCGTACTACTCTTACAAATACCCACATCTAATCATACAATCATCGTCTCGTCATCTCTGTAAATATGAAGAACCCTACGTCAGCTCCCTTCCGCTAACCTGGTTGTAACCTCCCTGTAGTCTCTGTCCATATCCTTGTCCTATTTCAGGCCCGCTGGGCATCGCTTCCATAAGAACCCCATCATACTCGTCTTTCAGATACCCTCCGTGATACCCATCGTAGGAACGGGGCACAGAGTTCCCAGCCAAAGTCGGACTGGTACCAGGTCCAGCCCAGACTGGATGTGGAAGTCCATCAGCGCCCACATTCCTCACGTCCACATCCCCTGATGGCTGGTCATGGGGATCCAGTAAGGGAACATCCTCGTCGACTCTCTTCCAGCCCTTGACACCTGCTCCCTCTGCTGTCATGCGCTGGAACTGGAGCAGGCCGTATGAAGTCCACGTTAGAACATCACCTTGGCGTTTCCGCCACCAGATCATCGTCCGCAGGACGAGCGATGGAAGGATGATGGACAAACTGCCAAGGACAGCGAGCGCAATGAATCCAGCTTTGTGCAGGTTCTTGAACTCAAGACTGTGAATCTTTTGCGATGTGCACACATAATCCATCAAGTTCTTCCTCTTTTGCACCACAAAGGTGGTATTATCCCTCATGCCAAAATTTTCCGCATCCTCCGGGCCCAGGGCGATATGAACGACGCCAAGCTGGACTTTGGCGAGCCCGATCATAAACCAATACTCGACCTCACGCATCCATTGATCGTCTGGCAGGGGATTCTGTGCACCATTACGTAGGCCGGGAGATCTTTTGGCGCGGAGGGCTTCCGTTTGGAGAGCATCTATGACCAAGTCAATCCCACCAGCTTGAATCATGGCCCATTGGATTGAGGCGAAAGCTGCAACTTGGTTTATGGATAGCTGGTCGATGAAGGTCAAGTTTGTAGAGGCATCGGCAAAGCTCGCCAGTGGAGTCCATTCATCTGACCCAGCCTTTGCGAACTGGTACTGATCGATACAGCCGATGGCTGTGATGGGGTTATCAGGCCAATAGAGATCAGGTATCATATCGTTATTCGTGCGCCTCTCAGTAGCGGAAAAGAAAGGGTCCGTACAAGGGCCGTCATCCCCAAACATGGGAACTTGATTGTTGTTGAGGAAGACGACTGTAAGGTCGGCATCGTTTCGGCGCAACTCGGGGATAGGCTTGAAAAGCTGAGCATAGGAAGTGTTTCCTACCACACGACTATAGAAGCCTCTGTAGAGAGTTAGAACACCTGTTGAAACATACATTCCTTGTGGATGGGGGCTGTACTTGAGACTATATGAGGACTCGGCGACGAATTGCCAGTCGCTCGCGCCATAGGTATAGCTAGTTTGACCCGTGGGACCAAAATAGACACCCGTAAAGTTTTCGTTATCCAAACGCTCCTCAATCTTGGTGAACCTTTTGACGTTGAGGGGTGAACATGTCGTGGAGCGTCGCATCTTGACTCTTTCCCCTGGCGGTGAGTTGATTCCAAAGTCCTGGTGAGAATCCAATTCATCTGTCTGGATAGTAATGGCAGGGTGCTTCCCCCCCTCTGTCCAAGGCAGACACACGCTCTCATGAAATGGGCATGGGATATTCCGCACACTCTGGATGGGTAGTCGACGGTTGGCGAGAAACTGGTCGCAGAGAGCTGACTCAACATCAGTCTCGTAGCAGTTGTCGACGTATGAAGCCGCCTCAAGCGTATGCTTCGTGACTATCGTAAACGCAGCCTGCTTATCCCCTTCCAGATCCGGCTCCCAGAAGCCGCATTTGGGACTTTTTATCAGGACTTGATTTCCCTGCTTGTCCAACATTTCCATGGCGGTGATGAAGGGCAGAGCAATGAGGAAGAAGCCAAAGCTGACAAGAGCGAGAACAACAATAGGCAAGGTGCTTTTTAGGACCTTGGGATGATTACCCCAAGCGAACCATAGCTTCAAAAAGCTTGATCCAATCGCTATGTCGCTGCTGCCGTTCCGGAGGATGGCCTGTTGCTGGTGGTACAGGGCGTCAAAGGCAGTCGAGTCTTCTTGTTGTCGCTTTCGCCTGTTCAGTTGAAAGATGAGGTAGGCGATAAGGGTCCATAGCCCAGCGGCGACGAAAACCAGAAAAATACCGATAAAGATGCTGAGGAGCTCAGCATCATCTTTGAGCATCGTTATCTGACCGCCTGTCGCCGCGTCCTTGTCCCAATTCCGCCATCCTCCTCTGTGGACAAACTCGGGCTTGACGTAAACATTCGATATCGACGCCATGGATGACTCTTGATCAAAGGGGGCCCCTAAGGTAAGAAGGTAGGGGCTTCAGAGCAACTCAATAGAAATAACACAACCGCAACAAAGACCAAGCTTATACTTAAGCTTTAATAGCACAATCACAACCAGAGGTGGTTCATGGAGGTAAATGGGGGCCCGATTAACGCGGCGATTAGGTTATGTAACATGTTCGGCCCCGTATTACCCCCGAGCCTGATGATCGACATGAGTCCAGCCTACTCCGTACAAGAGCCTCATCTCATGTGGTGGTGGCTCCGATCGCCGACTTTTTCAGGGCTGTTTCCCGAGACCACATCCTTGCGACTCCACAGAATAAAGGGGGGCTTTCAGCTCGTCTAGAATTATTTGTTTCGTCTAGCGAGGACTGGATGAATCAAGGCTGCAGATTTCGATGCAAGGGCCATCTAGCACAGCCTGGCTGGGCAATGGATCGGGACTGCCGAGCCCCTGCATTCATAACCTTGGGCACCACGAGAGGAATTGTGAGTTTGGAAGGAGGGAAAGATCATCATGAGATTGGTATGCATTACATATTGCCCGCCTCACCATATACTCGGTTGGTTTGAGGCCTCCTACCAGCAAACCAACCCACCAGCTGAGGAACCAACAACTCCTGCATCACAAATGGAGGCTCATCAGGTGCGTCGGGGCGTGTGACCGTTTTAGGTAATTATATCTTTCCTTTTTCGCAGCCTGATTTCTTCGAAAGGAGATGAGCTGCGATGTTTAACTAGGAACCAGGCCCTAAGTTTGAAGGATTGTGCATGAGGTGGAGTTGGTGGGATCCATCCACCAGTTTTGAGATCAAATAAGACGCTTGTTTATTCTGCTGCCTTGAGATCGATAGGTAAGAGTTTGATCGGTTTAGTCAAATAGTCTCACTTAATAATGATGATTCTGTCAGTATGATGCTCTCATGAGGGAATTGTTACAGAGATAGCCTTGGCACTTCCAGGCATCCGAGACAATCAAGGACTGAGTCGCCCTGAAGGACTACCTGAAGCAATTGATTTGGGACACTCTGGCTCAATGGCTCCCTCGTCCAAGGTTTTAACTATTTTGGCCACCGTAAAAGTTTCTAGATGACCCTGAAGAGGTTCCAATGCGCACCCGTGGTCTCTCAGCGTTCTTTGAATCGAAATCGTACGTTCTTTGAGGCTCTCAAGTCGCTCTAGGACGCAGCAATTACAGTCTCACTTGTTTACCCCACAAAGGCAGTTCGTACATCTTCATAGGTTGGTTTTAACAAGGAATGCTATTCCCTTCCATTTAAACTACCTAGCTACATCGCTGTCGAAGCTGGCCCCGAACCTGCAAATAGACTGTCCGCGCAGGGCTTCCTACAAGTCGAAAGTATCCGCCTTTCCATACTCCCAAAGATTGCCCTCCTTCATAGCAGCCATCATCCACTCTCGACAAGCATGGTCTGTCCTTACAAACTGCTTGCCTGACATGGGCACCGAAAACTTGACGGCAGACACGAGACCTTGTGGATCATGTGTTGTCGCGTCCGACTCATCAATCAACGACGGTGTGAACTCGTGATCTGCAAGAACAATACTTATCGGCCTCGCCAGCTTCGGGTCGCCTCCGGTCTCGAATCGCCAGTGCTGTGTGATGGCCTCTTTAAAGTTCCATCTTTGTATCCTGTACAGACGTGGTCGGGCTATCACCATATGTTGGAGGTGTTTTGCCCTAGCCACGCGGTGCCATAAGTCCTCCTCAGCGAGGTCCACCTGGAAACCGGCCAGGCTTCGCAACTTTGGCCATCGTTCCCAGATGCCCAAGTCATTCGTCCAAAAATCCACGGTGCGTAGACCTCCCACCGTCACAAACTCCTCAACGTTGGTGAGGGCCGCAAGTCCATCAAACAGGCCTTGACCAAGGTGCGGGTCAAGCTCATTCTCCTGAGCGAACCTAGGCGCTGGTAACTCCAGGATCAGCCGGCGTACCGAGCCGCCAAGCTCAAAGAGCACCTTGCGAATGAGCGACCCAAGAGACCCCGATTCTTGAGGAGCCGGGGTACAAACGCCCAGGTAAAGAGCCGAGGTGTCTTCAAGAGGTGTGATTGGAGGTAGGTTCGTGCTGGGGGTAGATGTCTTGGCAAAGGACAAGCAGTTCCAGAACTTCTGGATCCTTTGATGACTGTCCAAGTAGACACAGTGTTGCCTCAATAGTCGAGTCGCAGTCCCATAGGTTGCGCGACAGACTTGTGACCAGGCAACAAGTAGTTGGACTTCGGGCAGCGATACATCGACTATAGCGTGGGGGTTTGCGATAGATAACGAAGCTTCCACAATTTGCAGAATAAGCTCAACGGGGAGACGAGGCTGGTGCGTCATCTTGTCTGATGTGCCGCGTAATCTCAAGCTCCCAAGGACTCAGTCTTTTGTATTGAAGTTATTATTTGCTGCCTGGTTCTAGGCTGCAAGAATCGACATGGAAAGGCAGGTCTGAGAGTCCGAATGGAGGAATGATGGTATCCCTGTTAGGCAGCCATGTTTTATGGCTCGTTGTCCAGTCAACAGCGACATCGTCAGCAAACGGATCGTCAACATTCGATTGCATGAGTGACCGCAACCACTGTCTTGGTCAAATAACCACAACCATTACACTTACCTTTCCGTAGACTTGGGTAAATACTCATTCATGGCATAATATGAAGGAGGGTTTCGAACTAGTCTTGGAAAGTTCTGCTTAATGCCATGCGTGTGTTATATAGTATGAAGTCAGACCACGGTCAATTGTCCCTTATCCGGCTGCCTAAACTCGAGTATTTCTATCGACTAATTTCTTAAGTAACTCACATAAGATTCCTTCCCCCTAATCCCATTGCAATTCCAGCGTCTTGTTCCAGCGCGTGTTCAGTGTAGATATGGCATGAATACCCTATACCAACGGTCTTGGCAAGGAATGGCTCACATGAACTGCATTGTACCTCTACCCTTTGCTTTTTCTACTGAGCTTTCTCTTTCAATCATATAGAGCCTAGGCGTTTTGCATTATGGTGACTAAAAACATGAATTAACATTGTGGCATAATTTAACACCATGGTTGAGGAACATAGTGGCCTCTTCTCCCGAGTTTTGGATTTACTCTAATCTTAACAGTCAGAATGGATTTGGTTATTGGCCCAGAGTGTTACAATAGTCCTATGGTTTCATAAAAAAAAAAACGAACTAGTATAGATGGGATCATTCATATGAAGAATGAGCTAAGTGATGACCGCACCTGGAAGCAAGACACGAGCTTCAAAGAATGCCCACCGAGAATGGGCGCAACAACTCGGGCTGTAATCGCTCCTAATTGCCTATCCTAGCAATCTGCGGCGGGTGACAAATCCTGCAACATTGCAAAGCGCGATCCAAAATGACGACTATCAATGCTAGACCTCATTCAGCTCAACTCCACCCCTGAAGGATGATTGACGTGGAATTTCTAATACATAAAATGGGACGATTCTCATACTTTGCTACCTTTAATTACAAGCCAGCTATTATCGCATCCCCCTCACATCATGTCCTTTGTTCGATCTGTCGTTCCTGAATTCGAGGCCGCGAATCAGAAGTATGCGGCCCAGTTCAACAAAGGTGACCTGCCTCTTCCACCAGGACGGTAAGGAACCTACACCTGACTGTCCGTTTGATCCATCTAATTGGTCTCTATTTAGCAAGGTGGCAGTCGTAGCGTGCATGGATGCTCGCCTTGATCCGGCCAAAGTGCTTGGGCTAGAAGAAGGCGACGCTCATGTTATTCGA
Organism: Fusarium sp. NRRL 66088; assembly: GCA_013186415.1. Lineage (NCBI taxonomy): Eukaryota > Fungi > Ascomycota > Sordariomycetes > Hypocreales > Nectriaceae > Fusarium > Fusarium sp. NRRL 66088. The sequence goes on from JABCKD010000412.1 coordinate 25,475, forward strand.
AATGCGGGCGGTCGTACCATTGATGCAATCCGGTCTCTCGTCATCTCGCAACAACTACTTGGCACACGGGAGATTGTTATTATCCACCATGTAAGAGATCGTAATGGATTCGAGCCACCATCGGAAACGCTAACAAGCAGTTAGACCGACTGTGGCATGCTGACATTTTCTGATGTCGAGCTTAAGGAAAAGATTAGAGATGAGTTGAAAGAAGATGCGGAACATATTGCTTTCCTGTCATTCGGAGATTTGAGAAGAAGTGTTCTGGATGATATCGCCATTGTAAAGAAGCACCCTCTGTTGCTCGATGTTCCTATTACGGGATACATCTACAATGTCAAGACTGGCAAGATTGAGAAGGTAGAGTAGCGTGATAGGCCAATTAGGCAGTAGACCTTAAGAGCGATATTTTATTCAACAATTCTCATAGCCAACGTTCCCAGTAGTCTATGCCAGAAGAGAAATGGGCTGCGCTGTTTAGACAAGGGAGCCTGTCTGTTCGGATATACACAGCTGGCTAAATCCGAACCCGTCATCTACAGACAAACTGACTCAAGCATCCAACGTTAAAACCCCCTGCTGACTCGTCATTCTTAATTACGCGCAACCCATGGATCCCCTGCCTAAGTATACCAGCTCGGTTCAGGGATCTCCCCCAACAAGGCCCAGCTGCCCACTTCACGAAACTTGTAAGCGATTGGATCGTGCAGAGAGTGAACTAGACGTCATTTTAGCGCGGTACAGCGAATATCTAACAGTTCCCACTTACGGCGAGTGTTACGCCAGAACCTGTCAAAGCCGTACTTTGACAAGCCAGATGAAGCGCCCGTTAGCTCAAAGAACTTGCTGCTGACGTTGATGGCAGCTTCGATTGCTGTTGCTTTTGATGCTGCTACCTCTGATTTGGGTTAGTGAGGATTCATAATGGCAAGGGAGGATCTACTCACGGACTGCAATCTCGCCACGTGCTTCCTGGGTAAGCTCTTCTCTTGGAGCATGGATTAGCTTGGATATGCGCTCTGCCGTGCGGTCCACGAGGGCCTCGGCAGCCCAAAGGGAGGCTTGCAAACGTCCGTAACCTTCTCGGATATACCACTCGTCTGTAGCCTTGACCTTGTCATCTCCGCCATACGGCCAAGCTCGAGTGCGAGTGCGGGTGTATTCGGCAGCGGCTTCAAGTGCCCCGATACCGACACCAACGTGTACAGCCGCAAACTGAAGCTGTACAGGTGGGAGAATGAAGTCGTGCTATGCGTCTCGGGGTGTGAGCTCCTTGTTTTCATAACCGGCAATATGCTCCCAAGAGACACGGACATTTTGGATGACGCAACCACCAGATTCCTACAGCCCAAGTCAGTTCGAACCTCACAAATAGCCGAATTGGACTCACCGTTAGGCGTTGTCCGATAACGTCCCAGTCTCCCTTGAACGAGATCCCAGGGTCCTTTGTGGAGACGTAGGCAAAAACATGGGTCTTTGCCTCATCCCCCAAGACCCCCTCCAAGACGGTCACGTCACTGATAACGCCCCCTGCATTGCGGAGAAGGAAAGATTTAGCACCGGAAATATCGGTCAGAAGAGAAACGTACCAGTGGAGAAGAACTTGGCACCGTTGAACACAAGCGAATCCCCCTCATCCCGAGCAATCATGTCGGCGTTGCGAGGGTTGACGGCGCCGCCAAGATAATAGTTGCCTTCGGTGAACTCCCGGAGCCAGCGGCGTGCCTGTAGGGGCGTTCCGAGGATTTGGGAACTCCAGAACCTTTTCCGCGTCAGTTTCATCTCACGGGATAGCTTGAAGATGCAGGTCATACCAAGAGTAGTGGTTACCGAGCAAGTGGCCGATACTTCCATCAGCCTTGGCAATCTCTGTAGTCACCTTGTAGGAAGTCTGCCAGGTCTCTCCTCCCCCGCCAAACTCAACAGGACCGAGGAGATTGACGAGGCCAGCGTCTTTGAGGAGTTGGACTTCAGCAAATGGAGTTTTGCCAGCGGCATCACGCTCAGCCGCATCGAGCTTGAGGATGTCTGCCACTTCTCTAGCACGCTTGACCCATCCCGAAGGTGTATCAGACTTGGGTTCTTCCTTCCACCGCTTGTTAGCCTGGACGCGAGCCTGCTCAGCTTTGAAACTCTGCATGGTGAGGGGTTTTCTGTCGAATGTGTGTGTTACTGTATCAGAGGGGGAGAAGACGTCTCTGGTTGGGTGCAAGGTGAAGTGGTGTGCTACCAAAAGCCGATGATGGAGGGGTTTTATAGACAAGATGATTCGTCTATCTTGTCGATAGGGAAATATTTCCGCCTCATAGAGATCTAGCGGAGGTAGCACGGATGAGTTGGATGGATATCCTTGGTGTCTCGTCATTGAGCTGAGTTGTCACGCCTTTGCAGCTATTTGATGCCGACAGTCGCTTGATCCACCATGAAGTGGGAGAACCTCGTGGCACATGCATGGATTTAAGACGTTGGATTCTCTAAGACCTCTTAGATCCCGTCTTGCAGATTACTCTGAGGCTCAGATCTGTTCAACGACTACATCATGTCTGAGACAGGAATATTCCCCATTTTCGATTCCGGGGCGGGATATGGGATCATCGTGGGATTAGGTAGGAGTGCCGACTCATACATTCGCTCTCCTGCTGACAGCTTTCAGGTGGCATCTTTGCCATCGTCATGAGTCTTACGACTTTGGCTCTCAAGAGATATTTCTCCGAAGTCCAAGACTCTGAGATGTATCTGACAGCCAAGCGCTCGATCAAGGCTGGTCTGATAGCATCGTCTGTTGTCTCGTCGTGGACGTTGAGCGCTACGCTTCTAACATCAACAACGTTTGGATACTCGTATGGCATTGCGTCTACATTCTGGTATGAGATGATATTGAACTCTGGTCTTCAACAAACACCCACTGACTGGATCAGGTACGGAGCCGGATGTTCAGTTCCCATTCTAACATTTGCTGTTCTCGCCATCGAGCTTAAGCGAAAGGCACCAAACGCACATACCTTTTTAGAGCTCGTGAAGCATCGCTACGGAGCACCTGGCCACATAGTGCTAGCCGTCTACTCGCTCATCTACCAGATCTTCATTGCCGTCAACCTTCTGGTTGGTGGCGCTGACGTTTTCCACCTCGTGACTGGCATGAACAAGATCGCAGTGTGCTTTCTGTTTCCCTTAGGAGTCTGCATCTACACATTGTTCGGCGGCATTAAAGCCACTTTCTTGACAGAATGGGGTGCGTACACTTTAATGCTACTACTCAATGATTTTCTGGCCTTCCTGCACTGACCTGAATAGTGCATACTGTTATCATCTACATCATCATGCTTGCATCCATGTTCGTCATGTACACGACCTCGGATCACGTCGGATCACCCGGAAGAATGTGGGAGCTTCTAAAGGACGCATCCGAGATCCGCCCTGTCGATGGCAACGCCGGCGGTGAACTCTTGACTATGAGAAGCTTTTACGGCGGCCTAGTCGGTCTCATCTTCTTGGGTGGCGGCTTTTCTGCAACTGTTGATTCCCAGTGAGTAGTTTGAGAATCAAATTGGATCAAGTACTGATGAGAAACCAAGGTTGTTCCAAAAGGCTATCGCTGCTGATCCCAAATCCACGGTTGCTGGGTATCTTCTGGGATCCCTCTGTTGGGTATGTCTGCAGAGAAGTGGAAACGATTCCAAGCTTACAGGAGAATAGTTCAGTATCCCATTTTGTATCGCAACTACCTTTGGTCTTGGAGGTGCTGCCTTGGAGTACACAACTTCCTGGTGAGTGATTTCGTTCCTTCAAAACCGCCTTCACCAGTTGCTGATTCTTAGGCCAACGTATCCAACACCCTTGTCACCAGCTGAAATCAACTCGGCGCTTGTCATGCCCTACACGGCATACACAATCATGGGCAAAGGTGGCGTTGTAGCCGTTCTACTCATGGTCTTCCAGGCCATCACGAGCGCCATGAGTTCAGGTGAGACTGCACTTTGATACCGCGCCTATCAAGGTCTAACAGGGGTAGAAACCGTCGCCGTAACCAGCTTGGTCACATATGATTTTTACCGCTCTTACATCAACCCCGAGGCAACTGGAGAGAGACTGGTTTTCATATCTCATATTGCAGTTGTTAGCTTTGGCTTGCTGACCGCATGTGTCGCTGTCGGCCTTACCTATGCAGGTTTTTCTGTTACCTTTATCGTGACGGCCATTGGCATCCTAATCGATGGTATGTCTGCAGCCTTCTCACATCTTGGCTATACTCTCTAATCGACAATAGGCGCCGTGATCCCTAGTGCTTGCACACTATTCTGGAAAAGGCAGAGCAAATATGCCATCGTTCTGGTACCAATCATCAGCTCACTGGCCAGCATATCGACTTGGATTGGAGTAGCATACCATAAACACGGAACAGTCACCATCGCCACGCTTTCTGACTTCATTCCCACTGTGGCCGGCAACATGCTAGCGTTGACTGCACCCATCATCTTAACGCCACTCATTACATACATAAAGCCCGAGAACTACGACTTTGAAAAGTTCAAGGAGTTACAGCAGGTTGATGACTCTGGTTTTGACGTCAAGGCCCAAACTGAGGGCGTTGCGGTTAAGACTGCACAAGAGAGAACAGAGGCTGAGCTGGTGAATCTCCAGGGCATTGAGAAGGAGCTATATGTTGCCCGCAACTACGCTCTCGGCGCTGCCTTGTTCATTGCTATTTCTTTGACTATGTAAGCCGTCATCTGTGGAAGGTCATGAATGTTGCTAACCGCGTGCAGTCTCTGGCCGATCCCCATGTATGGAACGTCTTATGTCTTCAGCAAACCCTTCTTCACCGGCTGGATTGTGGTCACCTTTATTTGGGCCTTCTTTGGCGCTATTGTTGTTACACTTCTTCCCATTGTAGAGAGTCGAAGGGAGATTTATCTCTTCTTCCGCGCCGTTATCACAAGGAGGTCTGCATTGGGATGAGTAGGCAATCAGACGAAACGATCATGTAAAGAGATCCATCTCTTATTTTGTGGAAGGATATCAACGGCTCAGGTCTGAACCTCGTTACTTAAAAATTTGTCACTAGTTCCACTCACGATAATGCACGTTCTTCTCCATGTCTGAGCGCGACGTAGAACTTGCACTTGGCACACGAGTCAAGAAAATATTAGATACGCATTACCTAAATAAATAAAAGGAATAGCATAATGTACTCGAAGAAGAGCCTGTGTGTAGAAAAAAGGGAAATGACAAGTTGAATCTCTTGGTCATGATTAGCTCGACTTGATGGTTTCGGGCCACGACAATAATGAGATGGTAATTTAACTCAGAGATAGCTCCCTTCATTGAGATGACAAGGTTCACAAATGATTGGAGACCGAGTTTCTTACTTGAGTTGAGAACTGATAGTCCCAGAAGCGATGGTAACTTGAAGCTCTCTTTAACCAAGCTGGGACAAATAGGTAGGAATATCCGGCGTCAGTGCCCCTTAAGAAGAAAAAAAAAACCCTGTCAAGCAGAATTTGCCACAAGAACAACTTCTGGACCTTATTTATATGCCCCAGCCTGAAAATCAACCGTCTCCTCTTCCGTCTTCCCCGCCTGGAGTGTGTATCCACTGAGGGTCTCGCAACGGCTGAAGCCCAGACACAAACATGGGGTCAAGTGGAGGATGCGGGTGACTGAGTCGTTGCTCGGACACAGCCCACCTCCTCATTCCAATCACAGGCGGATTTGTTGTTTCCCATCTCTAATCTCTCTCTTCCCGAAAGCTCAGAGCAAGTTCTACTAGATAAGACTCCATAGGAGTGAACCACTTGGAAACTCAACCGGTGCATCGACTATTTGAGAGTCTAGAACGCCAGTCATCGTCGAGCCTCAATAAACCTCGTGCTAGACCACGCTAAAGAGAGAGCAGATTCAGAAGCCGAGCGTGTGCTAAATTATTAAGCGGACACACTCGAGACAAAGACCCCTGCCAAGCTAGAGTGTAATTACGGAGGTATCCGTTCACAATCCGACGAGTTGGTTTGACAGACAGGCGTGTGTGGGTGACATGTGGCATGTTTGTCAGGTTCAGCTGACGGGTTCAAGCTCCTCTTTGAGCGCCAGGTGCGCAAAGAGCGGCTCTTTCGAGACAGGGACAAGCCTTTGGCGTAACAGCTAGCGCAAGCCACTGTCCGACACTTGCATCACGCTTGGTTGCTATGATGGTGCTGGTGACGAAGGAGGGTTGCGTCCGTTCAGTTGGCCGACGAAGCTCTCTATCCCTCCTTGGGTAAGTCTAAACACCCATGAGACGCGTGACAATAGCCTTCATGACGGTAGATGTAGAGAAACGGCTATTCTGCGGTAGAGATCTGTCTCAGATCGGGTCCTGAGTCAGTTGTAGACGAATTTCCGTGACAGGAGCAGTTAACCTTCCGGCGAATGTTCGAGATTAGGCCTAGTGCTAGTCTAGGGCATTCGTATCGCGCCCGTTCTCGCCCTGCTAACGACCGCTAGAGCATGGCAATGATAATTCATTGTCCAATCCGAGTGTTTCTTCGTGAAGTGGGTTACTTACGGTTCCGTAGGCTAGACTGCACTCGACCACCTCCGAAGATGGTCTTTGGGGGCCAAAATAACACGGGAATCATGTGGTGCAAGTCACAGTCAAATGTTGTCCATATTTTTCTTTACCCCGGATGGTCCAAGTCCTTTCCCCAACCTCTCCACTGATCATCATCATGCTTTCCCCAGGCTCTCTCCACTAATCCCCAGGTCGTAAAAAGCAAAGATCATGTCGTACTTGAAGTCTGACAGGAATCCGATTCAGCCTTATCACCAGAACCATGCATATCGCACTTTGGACGTTGATGACCTGCATGGCTAGATTCGTCATTTCCTGTGGCTTGTCGGCCAACCCGTAGCTTCAAAGCAGTAGCTCTTAGCCGTCACGGCAAACGACTCAAGCACCAAAAAGCCACGCTCAGTCGTTGCGACGGGGGCGCACGGCCAATAGCCAAGCTATCCAGGGGTCCAAGTTCCAGAGCTGAGTCGGCAATCGAAATAGCTTCCCCCCTCTTCCTGAACCCGCACACTCTTTTTTTTCCCCAGGGCCAAGGTTCCTGGAGCCGGCGTCAGACAGGGAACCTGTTTTCTTTGGCCCACATCGGAACTTCCCCGTCGAACTTTGTGCATTGGAACGAGCCTAAGGCGTTAGATAATTGGGTAGACTACCGGTCACAGCTCAGGATGCCCCTGAAGTAGGAAGAGCATGCATGATCCTGCACTGATACTTGTATTTGACGGGTCCGCCCACTGTCTTGGCTCGAGCGGCTCGCATCATTCCTTTGCAGCACACGGAACGGCCAGCGAGAAAAAATGTCGACAACCACAACAGTACCCGAGTTCTTTGAACTCAGCTGGTCGATCCTCTTTACTGTCTGTATGGGAAATGTCTTCTTTGGATTTCTTGTTTGTGGTATCACCAGGTTCACCCCTCTGGCCCTTGTGCCCATCATCACATCTGCCGCTGGTGCCATCGCAAATGGCCTCTGTTACTACGCCAACTATGGGAACCACCCACCCATTCCCACAGCCGTGACCTCGACTCTTGGAGATATTCTGTGGCCGGTATGCACATTGCTCTAACACTGGATGAGAAATAACGAACTGACAATTCACGTCATCAGATTCAAGAAGTGGGATTGCTTGGGTACAGTTATATGATCCTTCAGCAGCTTCTAACAGGAAGCCGTCGGCGAGTATTCCAAGGATTATTCTGGAGTTTCATCGGAGTCATCGTCGTGGTACGAGTGGTCATCATTGTCTTCAGAGTGCAGTACATCCTACACGGCAACGCAAATCATCTCGTCACGGTCAACTACGTCCACATTGGATATTTTGGCTCCATCGCCATTCTTGAGTGCATCAGCGCCTATTTCCTCATCACGACTCTGGTTGCCGCTGAGCGCGCATCTCTTCAAGCCGCGCTGCGAGTTGGTCTCTTCAGGTATCTGGCGCGAAGCACGGAAATCCGAGTGGCTCTTCTTGCGGTTCAGGGTGTTTTCCGAACAGTTACCCATGCCATCAAGACTCCAGGACAGCAGGTGGCCAACATTGGAAGCCAGCTTGATCGGTTCGCTTATGCTCTCCTCTGTCTCTTCCCCGTCGTCTTATAGTAAGTATTCATGTCATCTTCAGCCTGTCCATAAGCTAACCGTGATGAAGCATCGATTTGCTGGCTTCAAAACTCAAGTCAAACAATGGCGGATCATCATCCTACACGGGAGCAAATGGCAAGACCCAGTCCCGGAATCGACCTGAAGCGTCGGCCAGGGTGATCACTCTTGACAGAAAGGGAGGCGAGGAGGCGGTCTATGAGACGAGGATAACTACGCGACGTCACAGTTCGCAGGAATGTATCATGGAGACAGAGTCTTTTGGAACAGGGCCATCTGATGTTCCGCTGGAGGAGTTGGATGTGACTGCTCATTCAGCTGAGCCGCGACATAGCCGGGGTGGACCTTGAAATATTTGATATGTTGGTTCCCTGTATTTCTAGTCAAGCGAACACACTTGTGTAGATACCTAGTCACCTTAATATTTTCTTAATCTATTCAATGACATTCCTAAGACTCCCTCCTTAGCAGCTCTGATAGCAACTCTCGATTTGGTTTATATGGCTCCGTGACGAATCATATAGGGTGGATAAGAATATGGGGAGATAGATAGAGGAGGTGGCTTCGACAACTCCTATACGTATACAGATCTTAATAAGTCTCGAAAAGGACAAAGATATCTAATAAGAGGGAGTCCAATGATAGATAACATTGAGTGTGTGGACAAGCATGTGCTATCATTGAACAAGAATGAAATTCCTCCATCTCACAGCGTAATGTCTTAAACCCGACTAGCAATGAATAAACACCATCCAAACCGTCAAGCAACCCTTCCCAACCAACCAACCAACCAAACGGTCCACCGCTGATCCATTCGATAAACTCCCCAACTTCCCCTGTACCCCCAGACGGCAAGGACTCCATCTAATCCTCCTTGCAATATTCGGGCAACTGAAGGCCAGCCTCGTCGCAATGCTCCTCAGCACAGCTGCACCAACAAGCGCACATCTGGTTCGAAAAGACCTGGCAACCAGGGTCAGGCTGAGGAATGATGCCACCAGCACTGGGACCTGGCATCATGCAGTTGAAGAAGGAGAACCAAGGCACACAGAAGTTGTAGTCTTTGCCGCCGGGGCAACCCTCTTCCTTGGGCGTATTGTCGGCGCGTTTGTGCTTGGCGGTTGTGAGTCTGTTGTTGACCGCCTCGGTGACGGATCTGGCCATCTCTCTGGACGGGGATGGTGCTGCGAGACCCATGGAGGCGAGAAGGAAAGCGGAGGTGATTGCGGTAAACTTCATGGTGGTTTTTGTTTATATGAATGTGGTGTCGAGGTTGTAAAGGTATGAATGCAGGTGGTGGTCTAGTGTCTTGTAGTTTATATTGTTGTTGATGATGAGAGAATCATGGAGGAAGAGCGCCCTGGCTTTATACTTCAGCGGAGACCTTTATCTAGGTCTTTGTCTGCAATTGCCATGACTTCTTTAACCGCAGCCACCTTGAGGATCTTACCCATATACTCTAGTCCATGGGGTTTCAATGATAATCTTCCTCGAGACACTCGCATTATGGTATCCTATCTGGGAAAAGAAGATGCGAAGCGGCAGTGCGGTAGGACTATGGTCAGGCCACCGAATCCCGGAGGATGGCCGATCTCCCTCATATAAAGTCTTTCGTCGCTCTTGTAAGCACAAGTGAGTCCTTTTTTTAACCTGATTGGTCGCGTCAGTGGCTCCTGCACTGATCGGCCGGCCCGTTACTTGTTAGGTTGCGAGATTAAGATATACGGTAAGCTTACACGCATACTGCACTGCCTTGGATCTGGAGCATCCTATGATTCCCCATATTAAACGAAGTATTTAATAAAAAAAATTTCAGTAATTGCATGAACTAGCAAAGAGAGATGCCGACAACCCATTGTGTCAACATCAAGGTGAGTTGGCATCTACATGGCTTGAGCACAGAAGGATAATTCACAACCTCATACCATGGGCTGGCACAACAGTGAGCATTGGAGAAAGTAGTGCCAGTTTTCTGGAGAAGGAATGACTATCTGCCTAAACGAGCGTCCCCACATACCCAGCCTCCGCTGAACCGCTTCACCGAGACCCTCTAATGTTAAGCGTCCAGTGTCGGTCCTCGCCTCGATCGATCAGTGCCCCAGGCGCTCCCATGATGCCACACATGCACCCGACACATGACCGTGTTCACAAGTAGGAGTAGCTTAAATGCAGCCGCAAATATCCTGGCAAGCAAGAATGCAGCTGAGGTTGCCGAATGGGTCAGGGGTGATACACCAATCCAGGTAGCACTGGTTATAACACTTTCTGTCGCAGGCCTGAAGGCTTACTTCAGCCGAAGAGAGGGCTGTTTTCGTCAGTGTCATGGCGTTCTTTTTTATGTTCGAAGCGAGTACTTGCCTGCGCTAAAGTCTTCCTGAGTAGGCAGAGCCGTACCAGTGATAGCCAAGCTGGCGAGGAGGGTGACAAGAGTGAACTTCATGTTGACTGAAGAGCTAAAGTAACTGCTTGTGTTTGAGATGCTGAATAGAGAGATGAGGTATTATAGCTTGCTATTGCTACTGATGGGATGGTAAGAGACGAAATCAAGAGAGAAACCAGAGCTCTTTTATAGTTTTGTTTTCTGTTTCTCGTCTGATCTTGTTTTCCCGTTACTTCCTCATTCACTACCTCCAGTTGTTTTCTTGTGATCCTACGTTTCTTCCTAAGCTTCCTTCCGTCTTGGCCTTGCTTGGCTGAGTAGCCATGGTTCTGCATCCTCCATATTCCCCCACAACTTAATCTTCCCATCTTTACACAATCCACCGAGATTCCCCGCATTGCTGTGGGGCATAAGCGAGGTTTAATAGACCCGAGCGTATCCTTAAACCCTATTTTTAACGCTTACTTCTATGAAACGCGCTCTATTTAATAATTGCTTATGATTTCCACGAATAAAACGAGATATATACTCTCCATCACGGCAGGCAATCGTACATGTTATGTTACTCTACATATTAGTTATGCTTAGTTTTTACCTTACAAGACTCCTCGCCTTCCTCATCCAGCATCTCCGCCCCGATGATCGCCGGGTATGGACGCAATGCCAAGATCCCCCACGACGCTCATATCCCCATTAGTATGCGTTCTCTTTTCTCCTGAGGCCATGAATGCATACAAAAGATTAGGCAACCGTTTAACCAATGCCGGTAGTTATGGAGGATCGGCCTAAATCGCCCACGATTGGAGCGATGGGCCGACTTCAGACCCGACGCGCGACGGCCCGGCTGCGGCACAGTTGGCGACAGTTGTCCGAATACTACTTATGCCCTTGTCGACTGCCGCGGCGCCTGTCTAAGCGAGACCAGGGTTGCTTCTCGCACTGCAAGCCGAAAGGAGAACTCAAATGCTTGCTCAGTAACATTGGGCTGTGCCTAGCTAACACATAAACCCCTCACAAAGGGTGTCTGTAAACTCCAGCAAGAGCAGAGTCGTCAGGAGTTACTTTCCCAGCATTTCCGTACTGGACCCTATTGATGCCAATTTGTGAACTTGGTGACATCTCCAAGAGAAGCTATCGACCACGACAACCAGACGGTCAATAATACCACGATGGCTATCAACGGCGTACCGCATTTACCTACGTCTTCGATAGAAACGGGCTCAAACAGTCAAGGAGCACCTACCAAGGCTCGGTGCGGCCGACCTTATAGCCGATGCCAAGATGCCAAGATACTTAAAACTACCACTTCATCATGTTTGTTGGTTGAATTAGCCATCATTGCCACCAATGAGCAGACGAGAGTTGGGTGGTCTTTAGCCCTCGTGCCTTGCTTAATTATCGCGCACTTGGGTATTCCCCGGCCTTTTATGTAGTAGATCTGCCAAGGGGTTTTTCCAACGGCGATATGCCGTCCGTGCTGGTTTATGGTGGGTAGGCCAACGCGAACGCGAACGCGAGCAAGAAGGCGAGGATAAAGGCGAGGATAAAGGCGAGGATAAAGGCGAGGACGAAAGGCTAGTGCGAGGACTACATACGGCTAAGTAGTTTAGCAGAGCGCGTCACACCTAGCAGTGTGTAAAATATAGCTCGAGATGGCTGTTTTCTTGACAGCGAAGGTATCTAAGATTCCATCCAGAGCACAACGAGCGTTGTTGATACATAAGGCGTACCACTTGTTGAAGTGTGGTCCAACCTAGTTAGCGGGGAAGTAACTAACTTAGATGTGGCCCCTCGTAAACTATGCGGAAACTTCTTTTCTTGATTGTTTGATGATATCCTCCACAGCTCCGTCCTGGTCACCAACTACTGTCCCGTCCCATAGTGTGTCTTGACTGTATCTCATTCCTAACTAAACAACGAATCTGGGTGGTACTTGCTGGGCCGAAAATAGCGTCTTAACGACGCCCACAACGTTAGCGCAGATGAAAGGTGTCTCTAGTATACTGGATTAAGCGCGAATATCAGATGGCACCGTTCCATCTATCAATCGTAACCAGCCGCGCTGGTCAAGACGCGACGGCAAACAGCTTCAACTAACTATATAAATGTCAGGAAATAGTGAGACATACTTTCTAGTCCTAGTAATACTTTAGAGCTGTTTTGTTTAATTCTCTTCTATTTAGCAGACTATATTTAGTGACGGACAAGCTAAGATGCTTGTACTAGGTCCCATGTGTTGGCATTCACAATTTAAGATATTGTGCCTTTTTGGTATAGTTAAAACCCAGCCCTTGATAGAATAACTGCGCCAGAAGATGGCTTGTACTAGTGTCTTGCTTTTTCTTTGACTCGGATGCCAGCTTATCATATTGCTGCATCGACAAGATTAGGTTGAAGCATCTATCTTGGCAAATATGGCGACTTTAGAACTACGTGGCAATACCCTACTGGGGATGCCTGCCGACGAATGGCTGCTCCGTACTGCCTAGGAAATTCCAATCTTGATTAGGAATCAATTCGATAAATCCAGAAACACGAAACTCCAGGGGCATCATTACACCACGTACCTGCGGATGGCGTGATGACATCTGCATCAACCCCACATCACGACATGATCACGACATGCCTCACCTCGGCACTGGATTGGGGAAAAGACGTGGTATTCGTCATATCCCGCAGCTATTGCAACGGTAATATTCGTTTATTCGCTCTCTTTCCGGCTCCGGAATGGACTCACCGCTATTGTCCGGCATCGGCTCGTCGGGTACGGGATCCAAAGCCATGATTACACAATCAAGGGAATTAGTAATTATCGATTGGAATTGTCTCATATGAATGGGGCATAATTGACTTGAAGTGAGATATATAAGTTGCATCTTTGCATACCTCTCAACTCCTCAGACAACGATCAACAACTCACTCCTCAGCCTCCACAACCAAACAACTCATCAAGACACATAACCTCCATCACAATGGCCGGCACGTCTCTTTACGACCTCGTCATCCCTACCTTCATCAAGGGTCTTACAACCTACGACCACGTCCTCGCCAAGGCAGAGGAGTACGCCAAGGAGAAGGGAATTAACGTCGATGAGTTCCTCGAGGCCCGCCTGATTGAGGACCAGCTTCCTTTGAGCTTTCAGGTCCAGAACACCAGCAAGGTTGTCCAGATCACCGTTGGTCGTCTGACTGGCGTTGAGCCCACGCTCTTTGAGAACACTGAGAAGACTGTTGCTGAGCTCCGCACACGAGTGCAAAAGACACTGGAGCTGGTGAAGACTGTCAAGCCTGAGGATGTGAACTCTCGAGAGGAGGCTCTGATCGATCTGTGAGTTTCTTCAGTCTTCTTTTTGAGAACTATCCTAACAGTTCTATAGTCCCTGGGCTGGCAAGACCCACCAAGTCACAGTCAAGCACGCCGTCCTCACCCACGGCCAGACCAACTTCTTCTTCCACCTCGTCACTGGCTACTCAATCCTCCGAGCCAAGGGAGTCCCTGTTGGAAAGGCCGACTACCTCAGCAACTTCCTCGGACTGTAAGTAGCCAAATAAAACATAAATAGACATAGACGAGTTAAGAAATACTCAATATCGACCCAAAATGTCGCTGCTTTTGCTTGGGTGAATGTTGAGATTTTGTTTTTATAGTGACGACCGGCTCGCTCGGGCGAGGATTTGAGTATGTTCCTAGGGTAGATCCAGCCTTGCCGAGGGGCGCCTAGTTGCTGGACATAGCAGCAGCCAGGAATGAAGGCGGAAGCCCTAATCATAGGAATCTTCGCATTTTGCAATACAACAAGAAGAATTGTTTCAAGATCTTAACATGGAAGGAAGTGATCAAATAAACTGAGCAAGCACTAGGGCGTGAAGTCTGGTAATCTGTCAAATAACACCAATACAAGCATCCCAAATTGCCCAACACGACACTCTCGACCCGAGGCACTTACCTCTCAACCTTAGCCCCGACCCTTCTCACTTGGGTAATTTATCAAACTTGATCAAGCAAGTATTCTCCTAACAAGATAGATCAGAATCGGTTGCGAAAAGAATAACCTGGAATTTACCTGTAGCTTAGAGAAGCGGTCATCGTAGAAAACCTCAACTCGAGCAGTGATTCCAGGTGTGGTGTTCTCAAATCCTGGAGCAATCGATGTCTGATATTCTCGGTAGAGAGTAGCAATGAGCGTCGTCATTTCGGCCATGGCCAAACTACCAGCTGTCAGAGAGAAGGATGGATTGCATGGGAGAAAGTATACTTACTGCATGCCAATGCACATTCGACCTCCACTAGAAAAGGCCCAAAACCAACGGTTTAGCTCTGTAGCATCAGGACCAAGCCAGCGGTCTGGGTTAAATTCCAAAGGGTCTTTGAAAACTTGTGAATTACGATGCAGAATGAATGGTGACATGCTAACAACGGTGTCAGCGGGGATGTGATAGCCGTCAACCACGGATTCAGTGTTGACTGAGCGTGGCTCGGAACTTGGTAGTGGCGCATAGAGTCTCAGCGTCTCCTTTATTATGGCGTGGAGGTACGTGCATCGATCACTTTCCTCGGCTCTTGGATAGCCATGGTGATTCAGTGACTCTGCGGGGAGCCCGAGTACCTCATCTCTCAACTTATCCTGAAATGGCCGATTCTCAGGCAAGGAGAGTGACCAGATGAGAAACATGAGGGTATCGCTGGTGGTGTCGATTCTAGCAAGAAAATGATCTGCGCACTCGGACGCTACCTGCATGTCCTTCATCCCATTGGTCTTTTGCGTTTGGTGATGCTGCCAGAGATGGGCGAGGATGGATCTTTCTTTTCCTGCACGGCACCACTCTGTTAGCCTCTGATACGAATGTGGATAGTTACATGTCTAATTGGATAGGGTTAGGGGCATTTTACCATTCGTCTTTTCAGAGGGCTTGAAAGCTTCTGCCTCTACCTGGAAATTCTCAAATGCCTTCAATGCAAACTTTCGAATGCCAGTATACGTAGTTGGCTGCTGCATTGGAAGAAATGGCCTCACCAATTGGCTCATCAGCCCCGTACGAGAGTACATCCATTTGGTGATTGACGGCATATGTACCAAACACCAGGACAACTTGCGACGAGAGGGATGCATGATGTCGGAGATCAGAGCTCTGTCCGTCCCTGATCCTCGCATGGCAGATGTTGACCCATGTTTTCCGTAGATAAAAGAGGTGATATTGTCGAGTGAGTAGTAGTGCAGTGTATGGAATACATCGCTAACGTGATTTGGCTCACCACCAATGAGTTCCATGTACTGTCGCGTTTTCTCCTCAACCAACTGCGTTGTCGGTGCCTTGAGAACAGTTGATTTCGAGTAGGCGTGAGATAAGAGCTTCTTTCGGCTGCCATGCTCTTCCATCGAATGAAAGGTGAACAAGTTCTGCTCACCGTACACATCAAACATGCGATAAAAGGCGGTCCTACCATATCGGCTCCCGGGGCCGTAAACTGTCTTTAACGCACTCAAGCTATTGAATGAAACCTCATTCGGGCCAATGCGAACCGCCGGGCCATATTTCGAGTGTAGGTGTTGAATTTTACACGTGCGAGTTCCTCTCCAGTCCTCGTAGCTAAGTCGCCACTTGGTGAGGGCAAAGGCTGTCGGGCCTGGCACGCGACTTAAGGGGCTAAGAACGAGGGGATCTAGAATAAAATATTTGATGAGAAGGAGGGAAAGGACAGACAAAGCTACCGTAATGGCGAAAGAAGTCATTGTAACAGTGGCTGATTAGAGACGTCTTTATTGTGAGGTGAGGGGTAGCAAGCAAACGGTTGACTGAACGGGCATTCTTGCTGACTTTAAATACTGCTTGTGTCAACGGCAGAACTGCGTAACTTGGGGCTGTAGCATCTGCAGTGCAAGCCGATTCACTTGGCTTGCGGGGAGAAGAGAGTTGGAGCAGCCAGCAACCAATAATGTCGGTTCGGGGAATCATCGCGGGGGTCACAGGGCGTAACTAGCTCCGTCATGGACGCACAACGTCAAAATAGGGCGCAGATACGGATGGAGAAAAGTACTAATTAGGTCATGTTGATTGGTGTCCATTCTGCCCACCACAACTTGCTTTCTGCATCTACCGATAAGACAACTGAGCCAAATTGAAGACGACTGTTGAAAGGCGTACCAATTATGACCAGTCGTCCAGAGTTCTCTGACCTGAGCCAGCCGGCAACGCCCTTTATCGACATGGAACAGGAACAGCAGAACGATGTCTCTCCAGCATGTGAGCCTCAGAGCAGTACCACAATCGCTAGTGGGATGCCATCTTTCCCTAATGGGCTTGACAATGATGGAGAACCTCCCAAGGTTAGGGCTCGCTTTTCCTCCAGATCCGTGAGGATCCTTCGCAATTGGTTTACAGACCACGAAAGCCACCCGTATCCGTCCCCAAAGGACGTCGAGGCCCTCCAAATTCAGACGGGTCTCTCTGGACAGCAAATCACCAACTGGTTTGGTAATTTTAGAAGACGATACAAGTTCCGAACTATGCGACCAGTGTCGCCCGATGTCCTCAACTGGGCTGAGCCCTTATCCAGCAGGCAGGGGGCAATCAACATCCCGCCAAGGCGTCCGACGCCCGCTCCCATAGAGCACATGAACCCCTTACAGCGCTGGGAGAACTCACCACCCCAACATGAGGCGGCGGCCGTGTCTGACATCTCCCGGGCCGTCGCGGCATCGGTTGCATCACCTTCAGCCTTGGCTCCTGCACGACCGCGGTCGGGAAGGTCGACCGGGACTGCATCGTCTATCAGCAGTGCAGGGACCTCTTGCTCAAGTAGGGACTCTGGGTCAGCCTCCTCCCACGCGTCTCATTCATCTCTGGAGTATCTGAAGCGCAGCACAAACCGCAGGAGGCGTGGCACGACATCTCGACGACAGAGGGGAAACTGGTTAAGCCGGTTACAGGCATCCGGCCGTTACCAGTGCACGTTTTGCACTGAATCATTCAAGACCAAATATGACTGGGAGCGCCATGAGAAGTCGCTCCATCTATCGCTGGAAGCGTGGGTTTGCTCGCCCAAAGGATCGGTAGAGACACACCCCGACGAGGGCGTGCTCTGCGTCTACTGTGGTGATGCCAATCCGGATCAGGACCACTTGAAAAAGCACAATAATTCTGCCTGTATGGAACGGCCATTTGAAGAGAGAACATTTTACCGGAAGGATCACCTTCGACAACACCTCAAATTGGTGCATGGCGCCAAATACGCCAAGTGGCCTATGGAGACATGGAGGACCGCGATTCAGAACATTCACTCCCGATGTGGGTTCTGTGGCATTGAGATGGAGTCGTGGAGTAGCAGGACTGATCATTTGGCCTCGCATTTCAAGGACCGCCGTACTATGGCAGACTGGACGGGTGACTGGGGGTTCGAACCTTCAGTCATTGAGATGCTCGATAATGCCATACCTCCATGTGAGTTCTATATCGTAATTTCTCGTGTTATAGCTAATGCCACCACAGATCTCATCCATTACGAGAAGAACTCTCCTCTGCCCTTCTCAGCTCTAGCCGGTCCCGCCGACACGCCAAGCAGTGCTTACGAACTAATCAAATTAGAGTGGGAGTATTTCATACGAGGCTACCATGATATTCACGCCGAAGGTCTATCTGACGAGAAGATGCAATATGAGGCTTGTTTAATCATATTCGGAGCCGAGGCAATATCGGAAGATCATCCAGGCTCCGCTCCGTCATGGCTTCGCGACCTGTTAATGGCAGATCACGACATGGCTGAACAGGCCCGCATCCAGCCCATGAATCAACTCACCAAGTCTCGCATGAGTCCACTAAAGATCAACGGCAAGAAGAATATATTTGAGGGCTGTGAATTAGAGAGCTCTCTCTGCCGATATATCGGCATGCACATCAGCTTAGGACTACAGCTCTCTGACTGTGAGATCCAGCAGGAGGCGTGCCATGCCATCAGCCGTCTCGAGACTCCTTCTCTAAACCCGTCTAAACGGTTTACGGAATTCCTAGTGAGGCTTATCTGGGATTCTAAAGAATGGTTAGGGCCTCTGAGAGAACGAGGGCGGTTCTATTCCGAAAGGGAAATCACGAATGAAGGTCCTCATCTTCTAGACATGGCCCACCTTGACTCTTTCACGGGACAAGCTTATCCGATAGATCCTCAGCTCGGAACATTCCTACCAAGTGAACTGCCAAACCTAATGGCAGGTTTGGAACAGTCTGAGATGATGCCAACAAGCCTACTCTGGACCCCGGTCCTAGAGACTGCCCAACCCCCCATACAGCCTTTTGCCGAGACGCCTCTGAGCCGCTGGGCCATGAGCGAGTCGACATTCAATTCCACTCACCTCAACCCGTCCATCAACCCAATATCCGTCACCCCATTCTTCCTCAACGACAACAACAGCTACCGCCGACTGACAAGGGAACTGTCCCGCTTTGTGGTTAGTTGCATGTCGCCCAACAACCCGAACAGCCATGTACCGAGTGACGAGGAACTAAAGTATCAAGCACGCTGGATTCTTTATGATGAGTAAGTTTATCTGGATTGAAAATTTGAGTTGGGCTGACATGCCCAAGCGATGATCCTTGGAATCAAACCCCGGTCGATAATGTCGAGTGGCTGAGCGAGTTCAAAAGGAGCGTCGGTCTGTCGGTGGACGATTTGAGTCAGACTACACCTCCACTAGCCGGAAATGCAGCTATCATCAAATAACCAAAGATATGCATTCGGTGGTGGTTTCTCGAATTGCTATTGAATGCCTTTGCTTCATTCAAGAATTATTAGCTAGCCATCGTTCTGCGCCCCCTCTTGCTTGTCGTGTTTCTCCCATATTGACAAGAGTCCCTTCTGTTATCTGGAGCAGTCAACTGGCTAAACAATGTTCTACATCCCACCCCTCTCCACGTCGACTTCCACAGGATCTGGCAGATACTGTTCTTTCACGTAGTGTATCTTTGACATATGTCGTTTCCAGTTGTCCTTGCGAGGGAAGCCCTTGCCTCCCAGTTTAGAGTAATCACATCCCGGCACGGTACAATGAAACCTCTTTTTCGTCTGGTGGCGCTCCTTGATATGCCGTTGGAGATGAGTCCTAGTTTCGAATATTTTGGTACAACTTGGATAGAGGCATATATTACTGTATAGTTGATGATACCTGGGAGGGGTTAGCTTCTGTGACTGGTGATAGAACTGATTGCAGCTCGACGCACCCCGGGCCCTCTTCTACCAGAGTCGAAGTAGTCTGGTTGTTTGGAATGTCTGGGACGGTCCGAATAGTTGGCATGTCTGAAATGCTCGACGAAGTCTCGGCCCACCCACACTCGGATCTGGTAAATCCGATGAACTTCTTCTCGCGCCCCCAAAGGCTCACAATGGGCGGGGTCACTGGAAGATCCATGAAATGAATCAATATGTTCTTGAATGCTCGCTTCTTCTCGAATTGGTCGTTGAAATCGCTAAGATCTATTGAGTTGAGAATAGACATGGCATGTCTCTTTCGGTGGAGGCGACGTCGTGGTAGGTATCCCGTTGTACTTCTATTTGGTGAGGATCTCTCTGGCTCTAAAGGCAATGCTATTCTCTTGTTGGTAGAATTAAACCAACATCTGCACAGGGTGCTGGGTAGAGAACAACTTAGCCAAAGGGTGTATGGGGTCTAGACTTGCAGAACTAACCAGAATTTGCCGCCAGCGTCGCTGGTTTCAACCTTTCTTGATACACATCCAACCCTAGGGCAGCTGCCTAGAGCTATTGGGCCGTATCTTCCGATGATAAAAGCCATTGTGATACTCATCCCAGGGACCAGGCTCTCTGTGTGACGCTGCAAGAGTGTCTGTGATGAGTCCAGGGAGTTGAAGAGTAGATACTCCTCAGCTCTAACTTTGTCACTCCCGGGACCTATCGAAAAATGGTCCATAATTATTGCATGTACTTTCTATAAATTCACATTAGCCAAAGCTATGTGGTGAGTAAATGTAACCTACACTCCAGCCGTACTCTGATGGAATGGGCAGGACACGGCCAAGCGCGTCTTCGAATCGTACAGGATCCTGGAACCAGGTTCGAGTTGTGTCTGGCCTTGGAGGCTGGGTCTGGAGCCGAGTCACAACAGCCATGATCTGAAGGTTCGATTTCCATATGTTCTGAGCAAGTCCGATCAGGGTTTCTATCTGAACTCCAATACCGCTAGAGGCTGGTCAATGCTGGTTCCAAGAAAAGAGAAGAGTAAACTTGCGTGGATACTAGGTTGGAAAGATTCTGTAGCAAGGAGGAGACCTTGGTGATTATTAAACCCTGTTGCGCTTGTTGATGCCCTGATTGCACGACCCCGCTGCGGACCTCCTCCAGCTTGCTTTGCAAGATAGAGGTTTCAGTTCGATTCTGTTCCGTGTTCGAGAAAGTTGTAGATCTGCAAATAGTTAGCGAGGATTGAGTTGTCAGTTGTATGGAGATGCCAACAGGCCGATAGTAATGAGCCGCATATTCAAGCTACCCACGTGGGCTGCAATATATGCCCGAAGCTCGAGGACGTCCTTTTCCATGTCGACACCCCACTGAACCTTCCGCCCCCAGCCCTTCAGCCTATCTGTCTTGCTTAAGCTGTCGCCATGCTGGGGCCGGATGTCAAGCCTCTCGTACTTCTTCACCTTTGAAGCAAACTGGTCAAGTGGGTACTGGCACATGAGCGCCGCAACTTTGACGCTATTTAGCGCAGCTTCTTGACCAGACGGACATTGCAGATGTTCGATCTCATCCAGGGCGCGCTTGAGGCCATGGAGCTCGATGATGAGCTCTTGGTAGGATGAGGCTGAAGAATGACGAAGGGAAGAGACTATATCATTAATGAGCTTCCCAGCAGCCAAAAAGTCTCCGACAGAGAATCCAAAAGACATGAATACTATGTCGAAATTATCTCGAATAGGAATAACTTATTCTTCGCTTTAAAAGTAGATAGAGGAAATATTAGCAAAATATGTAGTCGTAGATGAACAATCTCAAACTACACATGAGTGCCTAATGAGAGGAATCTTACACTTGCACCAGGGGCTGTGCAAATAAGTCATATGATTTCCTGCAGTGGTCTTGGTTGCCGCCCCAGCCACACTGCAAGAGTAGTTGCCAAGAGAGTTGGGGGGTCGGGTTGCTTTCAACGACCAGGCTCTCGAATCAGGCTGTGTGTTTCCAATGGCCCTGCGCCACTGGGCAAGGCAAATAACAATCACGCTCGGGGATTACCACTCATCCGAGGTATTTTACCGCAGGCATAATCCCCCAGTATCAGCCTCATCACTTGGAGTCATCTCACTTGAGGGTTCACCCAAGCATTAGCAAGCCTGTTGATAGGCCCCTGCTTAGTCTTTTCTACACCTTCACAACGAGATCAATGTTTACTTCAAAGACACGACAGCCCAGATCAGTCTTCAACGTGCCAACATGCGGCTCATCAACGTGAAAACAATGGAGCTGGAGGAGTTCTTCGGAGACCAGATCCCCAAGTACGCCATTCTCTCCCATACCTGGGGTCAAGGCGAGGTCACATTCCAAGACTGGAAAGATGTCAACCTTGCCTCCCAGAAGGCAGGGTACGCCAAGATTCTCGGGGCCTGTCAGCAGGCCCGTAAGCATTCACTGGAATATCTCTGGGTAGACACCAACTGTATCGACAAGACGAGCTCAGCAGAACTCTCAGAAGCCATCAACTCCATGTTCGCCTGGTATCGCGATGCCGAGATTTGCTACGCCTTTCTCATTGATGTTCCGACCATACCCACCAGCGGTCCCCTTTACGAATTCTGCGAAAGTCGATGGTTCACGCGCGGATGGACCTTGCAAGAGCTTCTCGCGCCACGCGAGGTGATTTTCTATGATCAAACTTGGCAGAAGATCGGCAGGAAGTCGGGGTCGTTAAGAGGAGACATAGAAGCTATAACGGATATCAACGTCGATTTCATTACGGGTCGCTCCACTCTCGCACATGCCAGCGTCGCCCAGAAGATGTCCTGGCTATCACGACGGGTCACTACGAGGGTCGAAGACATGGCATATTGCATGCTTGGAATATTTGGCATCAACATGCCTTTGCTCTATGGTGAAGGAAATAATGCCTTTGTCCGCCTGCAGGAAGAGATTATTAAGATTTCTACCGACCATACCATCTTCTGCTGGACTTGGGGCTCGTCAGTGTCCGAGACTTGGACTAGCATGCTAGCCCCTACTCCGGCGGCTTTCAGGTCTTCTGCTGACTACTATGAACCCAAAAGGAACATTGAGTCACCAGAGATATCGCCATACTCACTCACTAATGCTGGTCTCTCCATCCAGCTTCCTCTCGTTTCAGCTTGGGACTACTCATTTGCCCTTCTAGAGGCTGGCCACCCCGGCTTCGCCCGACGATATGCCATTCCTCTTCGCTACACTATCGAACTTGGGGCCTTCAGGCGGATACCATTCCCTCCGAGTCCTGTTTTAATAGAACCATGGCTCCCGGGCCCGCCTCGCAAAGTACTCGTGAGGGCGAGATCGAGCCCAATTCGGTTAGAACCAGCACTTCCCACGCCTGAGTTCCAGTTTGGCCTCCTCTTCACAAATTCCAGCAACGTGCTACAGGACTTGTGGGGCGATTCCGTGTGCGGAGATTCTCCCTTTCCTAAGAGTCTCAAATGGGGTTTCGTCACTACATATCCTGCGGGCTTGTGGGACAGTCAGCGAAGCTTGATCATGTTTCCGGCCCAGGATAGTGGGCCGAGGAAGGTGTCCGTTGTCACAATGCAGATCCGAATGCGACCTGATTCAGGACTCATCATGTTGTTTGCTATTCGAATACGCAGTTCAGGCGAAGTCATATGGTTCTGCAGGCTCTTTGAACTGGATAAAGTTGAATCCAGTTTCCTGAAGCTCACAGAGGATTTCAAGGACGAGGTTTCGAAGAGAACCATAGACATCATGTGTTCAGGCCATGTGTGTCGAAAATTTCATCTTGATATTCTCTCCAGGCTAAGCGTTGACTCTGGTGTGGTGGTCCGCGCTGTTCATCTCTCCACGACAGACGAGAGACGAGCTATCAGGAGACAGCCACTCCTAGAATACTATAGTTATTAAAGGGATCGTAATTGAGAGGTGTGCTATCATCAGGCCGTGATCATACTTCAGCCGGCCTGGACTCTCCCTGCTGGACTTCAGCATGAATGTCAGGGACGTCGGTGTCTGTTCTCAGCGATGACGTCTACCAGGATTCGCTTCTAATTCTTATAATTCGGCTCTCTCAACAGTGTTAAAATCCTATCTACACAATTTCAATCTTTCGGTACCAATGTTTTCCCCATGGTCGAGGAATCCAACGCGGAATCGACCACCCTGAGCCAGCAATGCCACCGTCGTGAGATATAACAGCGCGTCCGATGCGAGTGTAAGCCACAGCCTCTGAGTTTCCCCTAACCTTCTGCAGTATGATGCCACATATATTCAGGTCTGGGTGCTTAGATGCAGCTGAGGTGACCGCGAGGGGCAGAAACCAGGTATCAAAGCCACCATAGTCATCAACGCCGCAATCGTCGAGGGCAAGAGCATCCCCATTGTAAGAAGGTTTTTGACGAATGCTTCGGTGATCTAGGAGCATCTCCCTAATGTGAGGGAACTCAAAGAGAACCCCATCCAAGGTCAAGCTTCCACCACAAAGTTGACCAAAGGGATCCCCATTCCTTGGTTGGGTTTCCACGTTGAGAACATCAACCAAGGGGACATCTATTTTCTTATCGTCAAAGGGTAATACAATCCCTTTAACCGAGGCCCAAGACCAAGAAGGAGCTAGGAGGTTCGAAGCTCGAATCAGTCATCGTGTCTTTAGTAGGTTAGATGAGAGAAGAAAGTGACCACTTACCAACATACTCCTTATAGCGCCTTGTTCCCCCTCGCCTCACCATTTCGGACATCTCTTCCGTAGAGCACCATAATAGGCCCTCGAGCAGAAAGTCTTCCCATATCCCAGCAAAGTATCTACCTCGAAAGGCCTGTGAAAATACCTTGGCAACCCCACACAAAGCAATCAATCTATCACCATCTTTG
This sequence comes from Fusarium sp. NRRL 66088, assembly GCA_013186415.1. Lineage (NCBI taxonomy): Eukaryota > Fungi > Ascomycota > Sordariomycetes > Hypocreales > Nectriaceae > Fusarium > Fusarium sp. NRRL 66088. The sequence continues at coordinate 50,061 of JABCKD010000412.1, forward strand.
GTTAAGCCACACCCACTGTATGAGAATGTCAGCTGGGTCCAGGTTTTTATCAGGCTGTTCTCGTCTCTGCTCAGTGAGATCTTCGTTGGTATATACTTGAATTCATATGAGCCCAAGGCCTCCGTAGATAGGGAATGCTCTGTCAAGATTGCTTCTCTGCATTCCCAGACTGGGAAAGGCGTCATATGGATTGTTCGAGGACTGAGTTGCTGTTCTTGGACCACCCATGCCCGTCTATAGAGAGGACTATAGCTGGTGAAGAGGTTGGTAAAATTTGGATTCAAGACATATTTCTCAGCTCGCGTTCCATCACTCCAAAAAGAGTCAACTGTAAAGGGGTTTCCCATGGTTGGATCTCGGTCGCAGAAGAGGCCCCGGTTGGATGCCGATTGGTTGCTGGCTGCCAGGTTGCATATTCCGTTAGAATACACGCGGTGCATTTGTTCTGATTCGATAGCCCAGTCGTGAGGTGAGTCTTGAACAATACTAGCAATTGACTGTGAGACTCATATGCATCGCTAATGGTGCCAAGATGACCTACCACAACGAGTCAATCCAGAGATACTGACCACCCAGTCGCCTCGCCGCGATGACAGCCTCTTGGAAGCATTTGGGAAGCTCAATAAGCTGAATCTCACGCCTTAACCGAGCCATATTTTGAGTAGTCAAAGTAAGGAATTTTTCCGTGCCCCAGACATGGCTCAGAGTGAAATATTCCACTCTGCAGCTTTGAGTACGTTCCCATAACTCATCTCGTTCAATCAGTCTGAGGACCTGAGAGGGGTGTATCTGGATCAGGCGACTTGGGAGCCAGCTATCTGTATCCCCTATGTATGATTCTCTGCAGATTTCATGTGACTGTATACAAGCAGATAGTGAACTGCTATAGAATTGGAAGCAGCTGGCACTGTCAATACTGTTCCCTGTTGGAGGCATCAAGCGCATGTCATTTCCTACAAACAACCCATGTTAATGATCTCTCCCGGTTTTCTTCTCTTTGCCGCTTCAGGAGGTTTACTCACCTTCCTCGTGGCGGTGGAAGTTAAATGTCAGGTCACTCAATGTGGCGCTCAGATGGGATCCGAAGATGAACTTGATTGACTTCGGCTCCCAAGAAACTGTGCAGAAACGAAGGTAACTAGCAGCCTCGACAGAGTCAATGAGGTCCTGGGACTCCAGTGGATTGCCATCGGTATTAGAACAAAAGAGGTGTCCAAGTTGTGACACTGCGGTGTAAAGTCGAACGCAAATCTCGCAACCCTTTTTGGCCTGTTTGCTGATGTATCGGCCTGGGATCCGATCCCATATTAGGACATTTTTAGAGGTCTTACCGAGATCTTTTAGAGATACGCCATTATACTCGTGTCTGAAATGTCTAGAGCATTCGCGGCAGAGCATTTTGGAGCAATGGTGATTGTGACTATAGGTACTCTATGTTGGGCATGAGGCTGGCGTCAAGAAACCATCTCCCCCCATATTGATGCCTAAGGCGCTTTTACTTACTCAGCCAGCCAGTCTCCTTCTACTTTTGGAGAGACGTGCATGTGCATGAAACAACCTTGCTTTTCCCCCTGTTAAAACGTACATTCTATGACTCTAAACTGAGTAAACCCAGCGTCTTGGAATATCTCAATGTTCATATATCATATTCTCCGAGTTTTCCACCAAACCTATCTTAAACCACACCCCCCATTCCTAAATCTCTGTACACTCGACATGTTCAATGAAGTACATACTTCTTCAAACTCCTCTTCCCTGCTTTCCACTGCTCAGCTGCCCTCCCATTCATATACCCGCTAATATAAACATCTCCCACAAAGCGATACTCTCCACGAGTCCCTTCAGGTCGCAGCAGGATAGGTGTCGAGCAACCCAAAGGCACAACAACTTGGTCCCCAGGAAGCATGAACCCTGTACCCATTCCTACCCTCTTCTCCTGTGTGATACAGAAACACCGTCCCATCATTCTATCACCAAAATGTCTCTGCAAATACTCCCTCCTCGCCTCGGGCCGTACCGCAACTGCCACGTTGAGGTAGTCGAACAATGTCCGATCCAGGGGTAGATATGGCAATCGCTCGTGGATCAGATTGGCAAAAATGCTGTAGCAAGCCGTTCGCCACTCGCTCGGCCAGTTGTATGGCGATGGGATCTGTCCGAGTGACAAGGTTGTGGCCAGATTGTCCTCCGCCCTCTGCCTAGACTCGTCGTCCTCTTGTCTGTAACTATCGAGGAGAAGGGCCCTCCAGTGCAAAAAGGCCATGAGGTAGTCTCCCAAGTTGCAGAGCGTGCCGACTGCGATGCCTTTGTTCTTTATTGTATCAAGTGGAATCGCCGAGATTTCCAGCTTGTTCAACCGCTCGTCGAGGAATGCACAACGAGCCTTTGAAGAACCTGCTGCAGAAAAGCCAAACTTGCAGGCCAAAGACGTCGTTTGCGGGATATGTGACCAGTCCGGGACGAATGAGGGTAAGTTTGCTGAACTCGTGTGTACTGGAAAGTGTATAGCCTCGCAGATAACGTCCAAACACTGTGTCGTCTTGAGGAGGTAGTCAACGACTTCGGTGTAAACGTCCTTGACTGGGAGGTTATAGTCGGCACGGAACTCATTGCGGATCTCATCGGGCAAGACACCAAGAAGTCCAAAGAGCTTATCTCTCGGATCTGAAGCAAGCTTTCTTCGACAGGCTCGCAGAATCTCAAGTAGAGCTCCTTCACCATCCCCCATGTAATCTCGAAGGTCAGGAATGCTAGCAGGGCCTTGGTATATCAGGACCTGAGCGTAGCTAAACTGATCCGGTGAGGTGACGGCGCGTCTCCCTGCGATCTGGTCATTTCCAAATGCCATATCGCCCCGGTGTTCGCTGAAAACATCTGACGCCAGTTGATAGGCGTCCCAGGAGAGTTTGGTAGGTCCGCAATAGACGTGGATTTCTCGGGCGTTGAAAACCTCTTGAACTACCCATAGTCGTCTCCAGTAATCTCTTTCGAAGAGGGATACCACTGCCGCGAGATCTCCGTTTCTCGCTCCAGCTGCCAGAAGGCGCGAGACCTTTTCTGGGTATTTTGCTTGAGTAGCTACTTGGGCGAGAAAATCCACGGCACTCGAGCTATCATCTTCCTCGGGGCCGAGCCAAATTGCCACAGACTCGGCATTCGAGTAGATATCGGGCATGAGCTGGACCTGCTGAGCTCTCTCATCTCGATTCTGCTGATCAATGGACAGAGCATCGACCCACACCAGTACCGACTCTGCTCTTTGACGCAATGCTTGAAAAGCGCCGTGAAGACTAGCAGAGACAGAGATGGGACACCCTTCGATCTCGATCCTACGCGTATCCCTTGGGTCTCCCCACGTGTACGACACGGCGACATATCGAGGAGGTTCTTCAAGAGACACGTGGATGATCTCACATTTGATCATTGTCTTTCTTTCCGGGGAGATCCTGATCAGTCTGATAGACTGCTCCTTAAGCGGCCGATACTGATACGTCTTGTCACCAAGGAATGACGACCCAGAGATGTTAGACCAGGACCGCCTCGCCCAATCGCTGTAAGCCGGGGTCAGATTCGGCCTAGAAACATTGGAGATCCTCTCGCTCTTTGAACGTTGCAGCTGCATAGAAGCATTGCCAAGAGGAGATACATTGCGGACGTTGATGGGAGGAGAAAGCAGCTCTTGGTCGCTACTTGGGTTTGACACTTCTGGCGTGATCGGTCGAGACTTGCGTGTTGTTGTCGTTGAAGACCTCTTCCGACCCCCTCGTGGTGGTGGCGACTGAGGAGGCGGTACCATAGGGCCATGTCTTGGAAAGTCTTCCGGGGCGGACAGCCTGCGCTCCTCTTTAGGCCGCTTCTCCCAATGCCGATTAGGTCGAGGGGGAGAAGGAACTCGGGGGTCCATACTGATTCCCGATTCCCCCCTGCCACGTCTATCTCTAGCAGTTTCGATGTATGCGCGTTGGGGAGGGTCACCAGAAGCAGCACGTTGGTGGCGGCCTGGTGGAGGCGAAGGAATCCGGTGAATTTTCGAACCCCTGGGAACTCGTTCTTCCTCCGCGATAGACCTATCATCATCAGAATAGTATTCACCTCTTCCAGGAGGGTATGGCGGTGGAACTGGGAGGAATTCGGGTCCTGAAGGCGTGGGGCGGAGGTGGATGCGGCCATATCTTGGCTCACCCATGATGGTTGGCAGGTGTTTGTGAAGGTGTTTGCTAATGTTTCTTGTGTCTGAAGGGTAAAAGTATGCTTCGCTTGCTCTAATCTGCGAATTCTATTCCTCGAGGTTCTCGTATGATGTAGTTGAAACAATTCCTAAGCGGAGCCTGATTTCACCTCAGCCCGTCAGCATGGCTGAGGGACATGTAGAGATACGAGCGGCAAAATGCCGGAGCGGGCCGGAACAAGCACAGGCCGGTTTATCTCCATGGGGGTTGAAAATGTCCATGGAGACCGAGGCTGACTTGGGAGTTGGCATAAACCTCTCAGGCAGAAAGGTCGGTCCAACCAACGTGAGACAGGGCAGACATACTCCATTTTAGACTTAGCCAAAGCTGCATCCGTTCCCTCCTGTATCTAGGAACGACACTTGACTTCTTGAAGACCCATTATCGTGCTAGCGGACTCATCAATGCGGGGGCGGCCTGGCTGCTAGGCCCGCTCTCAAGGATCACGCCACTCCTCATTAAGGCGGGGTTGCCAAGGAGAGTCAGCCCTACAGGCTGAGTGAGCTGGCGAGAATACGATCAAGTTTTCCTTACGGGACTTTATTCGTGTAATGGGTGAGAATGTAGAGAAAAGGCCAGGCCTCTTAACTGTCACAAGGCCTAATGAGGCAAGCTTAGTTCAACCCAGATCCCCATGTGAGAGGAGTCTGCCTACTAAGTTTCCCATTTTCTAAACTATGATTACAATTTATTTATCAATATTATAGACTAGTTATTTCTCCATGATCTGTATGCTAGTAGTGAATCATGCCATTATCACATCCACCCTGTTCGGGGTTCATGGGGAAATACCCATCCCCAAGGAAGCTGTTCCAAAACATCATAGCCGCTGCATCATCAGGCGCACTCTGAAACAAGTCATTAAAGGGTATCGATGGATCCTGAAATGAAGGAACCTCCATGTGCTGAAGCGCGGGATCAACAGCAAATGCTTGATGATCTGGTGCCGGTGGTTCCCTCGAAATGGCGGGAGGAGTGATGGATCGCTCGTGTCTTGACTCATCAACTTGGAGGTTCATCAGAGGTTCAATGATTTCATCCTGTCCCATGTGTAGTCGTGAGAAACTCTCTCCGCATCGACTCAACAACCTCTGAAGCACAGCATGAAACGTGGCTGGAACACGGAACCGTGATCCATCCGCTGCGGTGGCAAGGCAAGCGAGAATACGACGAAGCATGTCAATCGCAGACATGTGATCGCCCTTGGACATGTATCCCACCTCAGAAGAGGGTCTGTTAAACACCTCTAGCTTGATAATGACAACAACAGCGTACATCATTCTCGTAAAGACAATCACCGGCACTTGCCGTAGACCGTCGCCCGCAAGTCGAAGGAACATGTTGATGAGGTTGTGCGCAATGTCCAGACACTCTATTCGCGCGTCGACAAACTGCGGCGAGTCTCGGGTAAAGACATCTGTGGAGGGCAATGTGTGGATGGCGTAGGGGGGTCGGAAGTCTTGGAGTTCGTGGTTGTCATAGAGACCGGGTTCACAAAAGTTGAGGAGAATCATGTAATGGTGTATCTCGAGGGTTTCTATACCTGTTAGCAGGGGGTAACAGAGTGAGCGGATTGTCTTACCAGTCATGATGTCGTCGGGGAGGTTTCGCCTCCATTCCTTGACTCGCTCGAAGCCGCCCTTGAGAATCAGGCGAGTTCGTGCATCTGAAAAGTTGATCGATGAGCCCTCATCAAGTCCAACCATCGTGAGACTCTCTTCTGCGAGTCTCTGCAAGCGGATCCATGCTGCTAGACGACGGTCGCCGATGTGTGCGATGGACCGAGGATCTAGGATGTTTGTGCAGTCCCTCACCCAGGATCCCCAACGAAGGGTGTTTGGTCGACGAAACGCCATGGCAATACTAAGAACAAAGGTCAGTCTACAAGTCATTAATGAGAGTAGATCATCAAAACGTACCTTGAGCAAAGCAGATAGCAAGCAGAAAATGTCCTCGCCGCCTCTAAATACTCTCCTGTCTGTGCAGCATCGCTATCAGACGATGGAATCTGATACCGCTTGTCATTCGAAGACCGCAAGTCAATGACCATGGTCGCCGCAATATTGACAAATTGGCCAAAGTTCAAGTCTTGAAACCTGTCCGGCGGATGACTCCAGGTTGCGAGAACCAACGCAGCCTGGATGAGGTCAAGCGACTTCCGACCAAAGATCATTGCCTGCTCCATGACATATCTCTCCGCATCTTGGAACAGCGATTTCCAGAGACTCGGCTTGAAACAGCTTGAAGCCGTCGCAAGCATCGCCCGGAAGAGCGCTGGGCGATGCCGTTGCAGGGCGCGCCAAGAGAGGGGAACCGGGGGTAGAATCAGGGGATACCGCGGTAGAAGCTCAGTGCAGAATTGAACACACAGCTCCTCAGCCAGGGATTCATCGATAATTCCCCGAGCGACGGGATCCTCCTTGGCGGGAAGTTGGTCGGGGATCTCACGGGAGACAGGGCGTCCTGGGGATGCTGCCGGGATTCGACTGGGAGCCAGCAATTGCTCATTAGCGCTTGCCGGAGTCGTCGAAGCTTCCGATGTCGAAGGGGTCCAAAGTTCTGCTCTCTGTTCTCTCGCAACAGATCGTTGAACCTCCTCGAGTTTCTGCTCAAGCTCACGAATCCGCGTCTCATTTCGTCTTCGTCTCCTCTTTGTCGCAGGAGCGTGAAAAACACAGTCAAGATCCAACTTGGTGCATCGAGTGCACCTTTTCGACAACAAATCCGTCTCGGAGGGGTCTGGAATGCACTTAATCTTCCTCCTCCTACACCCCTGGCATATGCATTAGCTGACGACTTTTCACTGCAGGGAGACGGGAGTACCTCGCAGGTGCGGTTAAGGCGCGTCTCCACCGCGCTCTCTCCTGAAGGGCTCATCGTATGTACTCTTGTCTGTATTTGTTACGAGGGGACAAGAAAATGCGGTAGCGGCCAAGGAATCAAGGCCGCTCTCGACGTGCCCAAACACGCTTTTTCAGAACGGAGCGCGGCCTTTAATAACGAGCCGCCCACCGATGCTAATTTACGCCACGGCAGACTAAACCGCAAAGATTACTAAGTATGGTAACCTTAAAAAAAGGCTAGTGGATACGTCGATCAATCTTCCCATTAGTGCTGACCACTTGGGACGCGCAACATGATCAGTGTCTGGTTGCGATAATGGACGTCATCAGGATGAGGCTGAGCCCTGAGTTGGACTTGTTTTTTATGCTGGAGGAGACATGTTTGTAATCTGATGAATAGTTTGTCATCATATATGCACGGAAAAAGGGACGAGACAACTACCGCTCGTAAGATGGATGAGTCGAGACCAGACGTAATGCAACGTAAATTCGTCAACCCCAGAAATAGAATCAAGAGTTTTTCGTATATAAGATGTTCTAGAAGATGTAAATCAGCCTCAATCGACATTGATCAACATCTTGTACCTTCAACCCCCTCTTTTGTCACTCAACTTCAACAATGGCTGTCAGGCAACTCCTGATAACTCTTCTGGGCCTCGCCTCTGCGGTGAGCGCAACCGCCTTACCAAAGGCATCTTGCTCTCCTCAAGATCTTCTCAACGAAGCGCTTGATGCCCTTGGAGGAGAAGACAAAATTGGAGAAATCAAGGGGTTGACCTACCACTCCCCAAGGTACGCCACCCATCCCTGAAACCGCCGACCCTCCACTAACTAGTTTAGAATCTTCCGCTCCCGCAGCCTTATGCAGAGCTACGAGCTCACGAGAGCCGACACTTACGTCGCAACCTCTGGGTCGCAGAACATCTCCTTTAGGGTGGACCAGGGGTTCCTGGAGCAGCGGATCGACCGCCGTCTTGTTCCCTCGAGTAAGTCCGGCACCCGCTCAGTCTCGACTTTGCGCTAACAGTACTAGACCATTGGTATTGGGGATCTCAGGAGCTCAAGCCTCTTGAGTTTTCACTGGTTGTGAATGAAGGCAAGGATGGCTTTGCTTGCTATGTCAAGGGGAACAACCAGATTTACCTCCCTCAGGAACTTGCCCCTGGTTATGTTGACTGTATGAGTTTGGCCTCTATTATATCACACGATTACTGACTTTCATAGCTGCTCTGACCTACAACTTAATCGTGCAGGCTCAGATGTTCTCGCCCCATCTGATCTATCGTGTAAGTTTTACTGCATTCCAGCCGAAGGAGTCACTAACCACTTTCAGATGAGGGATACCAAGTTCATTTCGGCCATCACGGTTGATATTAATGGAATCGAGTTCCCTGCCGGTACGTACAGTTCAATAGGTAATCCGATATCAACACACTAACAACAAACAGTCCATGATCCCAGTCGCGAAATCACCGTCATCCTCGACCCCAAGTCAAAGGTCCCCTACATCATCCGCACAGCCGAGCAGCACCCCATCTACGGCGAATCCACAAAGGACCTCTATCTCTCCGACTACAAGAGGGTCAAGGGCATTCAGTTCCCCCATCTCGTGCAGACCATCTACAACTCAACCACACTGAACCTTAACCAGGTGCTCGAAGACTTTATCATTGAAGAGGTTACCCTCAATCCCAAGTTTCCCAAGGGTTTCTTTGACGGTATCGATGAGGAGAAGAGCTTTGCTCCCAAGACCGGACCGAAGAAGATTCCCGGTGTGCTTGATGGAGTTGTTACTGAGTTCAACACCAACATGCTCGGAACCGCCTTCAAGAACGGAAGTATCGAGAACCTTAAGGTCGAGACCCCGCTGAAGGATCTTCCTTATGTCCACTGGGTCATTGTCGACGATGGTGATGAGATGGGTGTCAAGCAACTGGTTATTGAGTTCGAGAACGAGGTCATTGTGTGTGATGCACCTCCTCAATGGAGCCAAGCTGTGATGCAGTGGGTTACTGAGAACCTGAAGAAGCCCATTACTCACGTCGCGGTAAGCTATAGCACGATTGATTACTATGAGGCAGCCCATTGACGAGATCTAGCCCACTCACCACCATGGCGATCATGCCGGAGGAACCGCGGATTACGTCGCTGCTGGCGCCAAACTCATCGTACCTGAGATGGCCGTCGACTACTGGTCCAGTATCCCTGGTGCTACTTTCGTTACCTTCAAGTAAGTGATAAACCTCTCAACAAAGAGCCACAACTAATGCGACATAGCCAAACCCACCCATACGTCCACCGTGACAACAAGATCCAGGCATGGTTCAACTGGGAGGAGCAGGCCGTTCATGCCTCTGATTGGTCATATGTTACCATCACCGAGAGATGTCCCACCGCCAACTCTACCATTGTCGCCTTTGAGGCCGATGCTTGGGAAGCGGGATTGGATGCCGAGATCTCCAACCAGGGTCTGATGCGACAGTGGCTAAACCAGATCCTCGGCGATGGTCTAAGCCGCGATGCTATGTAAGTATTGCACAGCTCATTATCCAACATGTAAAACTGACCGTTTTCTCAGCGTCTTTCCCGCTCATGGCAAGGTCTCTCCCCTGTCCGAGTTGATCAACATCACGGCCTTCCCTTACCCCGACTTTGACGTCACTCACTGGAAGCAGGGAGCGGCTCTATGCTAAGTCCGCGGCCCGGTGGAACTTTTTTCAAGTTGATATGCGCGATTAATTCCCCTGTGTGGCCTGTTCCTTGAGGTCTACTATCTTAATAGCATCTCCACTCTCCTTTTCTCAAGCCTAGCAAAGAGCTAGATATTATAGAATAACAAGGCGTTGTTGTTGTTGTTGTCGTTACATACCCATCATGAATATGAGGCTTCCCAGAAAGAAATTGGTGACAGGAAGCCAATATGGCAGTCCAAATCCCATCGCGGACAACCTAGTGCCTCTATCAAGGTGAATCGTGAAGACGTGGAGTGTGTTTTAATCGAATCCGGAAAGCATGCCTCCGTTAAGCGGAAGTGGGCTTCCGGAAACACTATCACCTTAAAACACCCTATGAGTCTCCGCATAACCGCCGCCAACGATAATCCCATAGACGCCGCCGTGGCTTTTGGTCCGGCTATCTTGGCGGCCAACTATGGCGACTCGACGCTTGACTCTCTTCCTACTAATAACCTTACAAGCGTTGAGCCACAGGGCAAGGAGGGTCTGAAGTTCCAGGCCACTGCTGGTGGCAAGACCGTTGAGCTGGGTCCTTTCTATGACGCCCAAGGATTCAACTACAACGTATACTGGAACATTAAGGGCGATCTTCCTTGAGCTTCTTTTTTATGTAGATAGCAAGTATGTAAATGGACATTATGAACGATAGTCTTAACCAAACTTTGTGTCTACTTGATTGACTACCTAGTTAACTAGGTACACTATGCCTTGCCTGTTGACTCAACCACATCCATCTGCCATTCCATCAACCTTTGTGCCTCTCTCAAACCTCCTTCCATTAGTTCAGTGAGGCTCTTTGATGCTGCATTCTCACCGAGGTGAGCATGATAAGAGGTCAAGACGAGCTTGTTGACATTGACTTTCGAGATGCCCCCAGCGATACATCGCTGCATGATATCATCGGGGAAGTCGTTGGTGCCGTGCAGCACAATACGAACCCTTCCTGCGACAGATGCGCGGATCTTTTCCAGTCTAACGTATCACGAGTCAGCTAGGGGGTATGGAGATATCTGAAAGTGAGCTAACCGGTCAAACTCCAAGACTGGGCCTCTTGGGCCATACTCCCCATGAACATTGCCGAAAGCCGGCGCCAGAAAATCAATACCAGTCGATATAAAGTCCTCAACTTGCTCAGGAGTAGTCAAGGCACCCTCTAGGTCGGCGGTGTCGGCAATGCCATCCTCGCCACCCTCAATTCTCCCGGGTTCGGCTTCCGTAGCAATCCCTCGCTCATGGCAGTATTCTACCAGTGACTTTGTCTTGGCCAGATTCTCGTCAATCTCGCAGTGACTCATATCTACCATGATACTATCAAAAGGCAGGTTATCCGCTGCGTGGCGGATCATGTCCTCATCCTGAGCATGATCTAGGTGGATGGCGATCGGGACCGACGAGTTCTTGGCGGCATGGGCTGCTGCGTGAACGAGCAGACCCTTGGAGAAAGTGATGGCCCACGGAAAGAATTGAAGGATCAAAGGCGATTTCTTCTTCTCTGCGGCGGCAGTAAAGGCGAGAATGTGTTCAATATTGTAGGCAATTGGTGCCTGCACTCCGTATCCTCCTTTCTCAGCGGCTCGGAGGATTTGGTAGGTCTTGTTTTTGGAGGGTTCCCAGGGCGCCATGATGGGGGCTGTGATGATTACCTCAACCGATGGGAGAGTGTAAGCAAGAGAGGTGGCGAACAAGGCGTGAATCTATGTCGACCACTTGGCTGCGAACGGCAGTTCAAGGGATTGCAGGTGTAGGATAGACATTCCCGGAGACCAGCGGCTCTAGACACTGTAAACTAGATTTAAAGAAACTGGATACAGGACTGTAGAACTAATGGTCGATTTGCCAAGTGTTTTTGGGTGGAGTGAGTACGTGGAAACATGATGCAACAGGACCCGTTTTCCTACTTACATCGTGGCCAATAGTTAACGGGAGCGAAGTTCCACCATTTCTCGTCTCGTAGCGGACCATCGATGGTCATTGCGACTCTTGAATGAATTGAGCTGGAAAGCAAATCTGCTCTATAAAATCGAGGTACATATTTCTTGCTTTCTTCGTTGAGCTGTATTTCCTGAGAGAGAGGGACCAGCTGTCGACACTGCGCTATTCTAAGTGCTCCAACAACGTAAGCAAGGGGTAGGCTAGGCTGTAACGGAATGTCTCTGAATTATTATTAATCCCCATATAGCATGAGTGGCCTTCGAATTGTCATTGGTGGCGATGATGCCGGCTTCGATTACAAGTCGATACTCGGCAAAGACCTCGCAGCAGACTCCAGAGTAACCGAGATCATCGACGTTGGTCCGTCGTCGAAAGACGACAAGACAGCATACTCGTCCTTTGCCATCACAGCTGCTGAAAAGGTCGCCGCCGGTGAAGCTGACCGCGCGTTGCTCATCTGTGGCACAGGCCTCGGTGTTGCCATAGCTGCGAACAAGGTCAAGGGCATCCGTGCCACGACAGCACACGATAGCTTCTCGGTTGAGAGATCTGTTCTAAGCAACAACGCACAAGTACTCTGTTTGGGACAGAGAGTTATTGGTATCGAGCTTGCAAGGAGGCTGACCAGGGAATGGCTGGGTTACCACTTTGACACTGTGAGTGGGCATGCATTCTTTGATATTTCCGGGGGAACCTTAACCCTAAGGCATGTGCTAACGTATCCTCATCAAGGCATCCGCGTCAGCATCCAAAGTCGAGGTTATCGAGAACTATGACAACAATAGGTCGAGTACCTGAGCTTTGTAAGGGTGATAAGAAAGTGGGATGAAATTCGGGGATTGTCTAGTAGATTAAACTTGCTGAATTCTTTAATTGAGCCAACTACTACTTGTGATACGGCATCCTTGACAGCTTATGCTGATATCAACCACCGTGAACCTACTTGGTGTGAAGTGAGAATCGAATCCTCAATAGGCCTTTGCACACAAAAAGCACAACGACATGCTACCAAAGCATGCCTGAGCTAACTTATTACTTACGATTTGTCGGTTCCACATTATGATGGATGATCCTAGTTCGCACCTCGTCTCGTGCCGGGGCGGAGAACCTCGAGACGAGAGACCCACGTGGAGCCCAGCGCACGTCGGTCTTTTGGCCGATGGGCCAACCGGGGCCTCCACTTCGTATCCCGAAGATTTGACTTCCGAACTCGGGTCCAGCGCAAAGTGGTTACTCGGCTAAGAATAGACGCCATGTCTGCGTGCCTAGCCACATTTGTAAGGGCAACGGCAACGAGAGTAACTAACAGCTTCGTGTCGAGAAGTTGCTAAGCTCGGTGTCAGCACGGAGAATGATGGATGACTTGTCCGGCCTTCACTTGGCCCAAGTAGACTTCCTTGGTCTTTATGACCTGCCCACTACCTCCGGCGTCTGCAATTGTGTAAAGAACTTCCCCCTTCCTCCCAAACTCATCCGCCATGTCGACCAAACACTATTTTCCCTCAACGGCTGCAAACACGCTTGTTCCTAGGGCACTGCGAGCTCTGGTTACAGCCAATCCGCACATCGGCTTGGAAGAAGATTCTCGTGTCATTTATGACAAGTACAATGATGCTTCTAATGTGACTATCATTGGTGGCGGTGGTTCAGGCCATGAGCCGGCATGGAGCGGATTTGTTGGCGAGGGCCTGTTGTCGGCCGCTGTGTGTGGCGACATCTTTGCCTCACCCAGCACCAAGCAGATACTTGCTGGAATGAGATTGGTCCCGTCCCAACAAGGAACCATTTTCCTGGTTACCAACTATACAGGTGATCGGCTCCATTTTGGATTGGCTGCCGAGAAGGCAAAAGCACAGGGAGCCACTGAAAATGTCATGGTCCTCCCTGCTACCGACGACGTGTCTATCGGTCGAAGTAAGATTGGTCGGGTCGGACGAAGAGGCTTGCCAGGCCACGTCTTCAGTAAGTTTAATCTGCTCAATACGATCAACGCAACCGGCCCAGGTTCTGACCTGAATCAGCTATGAAGGTACTCTGCGCAGCAGCTGCGGAGAAGAAAACACTCCAACAGTGCCTCGATATTGGGAGAGCTATAAACGACCAGACCGTGTCTATTGGGTCAGCACTTGATCATTGCCACGTACCAGGCCGACAGCATCAGTCCATCACTGATGACGTCTGTGTCCTTGGAGCTGGTATCCATAATGAACCGGGGCAACAGTTGATCACCCCATTTCCCAGTGTTGAAGACTTGGTCGACAAGTGCCTGAAGCTACTCTGCGATGAGACTGACCCTGAAAGGGCCTTTGCTCATTTCGAGCCTGAAGACAAGGTTCTGCTGCTAATTAACAATTATGGTGGTCTCTCGGTTCTTGAACTCGGTGCAATCGCAGACGAGGTACAATCACAACTATCCGCACGTTGGAAGATCGTGCCTTGCAGAGCTTTGTGTGGTACCTTTGAGACATCGCTGAATGCACCTGGGTTTTCAATATCTCTTTGCAATGTTTCAACCGCATCGAGACAGTCGGGATTCAGTGCCAACGAGATCCTTGGGCTGTTAGATCGTCCAACAACTGCAGTGGCGTGGCCGAACACACATCGTCCAGCTTCCAGCGCTGGGAAGAGCTCACCAGTGCCATCGAGAAATCAGGCAGTGGTCAAGGCCACCAGTTCTATCATCAAAGTCAACCCTGAGGTCCTCAAAAAGGGCGTTCAAACAGCCTGCGAGTTTGCCATTGCCGTTGAACCGAAGCTCACAGAGTGGGATATGGTCATGGGAGATGGAGACTGTGGTGAAGCTGTCAAGGGCCTGGCGGAATCTGTTCTCAGTAGGGTCGAGGCCAGTGTTGGTCTAGATGGCTCTGTGCTCGGGTTCCTCGAGTCCCTGGGCGAGGCGGTTGATAACATGGGTGGAACACTGGGAGCCATCTTCGGTATCTTACTGGCAGCGTTTTCTGCTGCTTTGGAATCTGCCATTCAAAACCAGCCTCCAGGTGTTGAGGCCCATGCAGAGCTTTTTGCATCTGCTCTTGGTTCAGCTGTCTGGTCACTCAAGTCACATACCTCAGCGAGAGAAGGCGACCGCACGGTGATGGATGTTCTACTGCCCTTTGCAGATGAGTTTTCAAAAAGCGCCAACCTCGTGTCCGCTGTCAAAGTTGCTGCGGTAAAGGCAGAAGCGACCAGGTTTCTCCGGCCCAAGTTTGGACGAGCGTCGTATGTTGGAGAGGCTGAAGGTCAGGAATTGCCGGACCCGGGTGCGTGGGCTTTGTATGAGATCACAGCCGGCCTAGCAGAAGGGCTTGGTCTTAATAAGGCAAAGAATTGAGTACTTTAGGCACTATGAGTCTGAGTATTCGCTCTCTTACATTGTGTCAAGCCGCAATGCTTTTCGGTTGTAATAAGTCCTCCGCTTTTGGCTGTTGTGAGGGTAGGGGTTGTCGTTGACTGGTAGTAGTTGAAGGATAATTGGCTCTATAGATAAATATCATCCTTGTATACAGAGGCCCATATCAAAAGTTTCGTCCTGGCCTCTAAGCCATATAAATAAGCCAGCCAATAAGAAGTGATTTTTTAAGCCCAGTTATATCGATACTTATAAACCGCTTTCTTTACTTTTAAAGTCCCTATTATCTTAGGATATAGCTTGCTAGGCTTCACCGGATTTCCCTCTAAGCTCTAGTAACCCTCCCTATCGCTTTAGGCAGTAGCTAACTAAAGAGAGTTGCATCAAAGTACTCCAGGTACCGACAGAGATGAGCGGCCGTGGCGCGGATAGCTCCTGGACAAAACTTTTGAGATAGACGTCTGTATCTTGGCCGCAATTCCCTGTCTCGGGTCAAATTTACGGTTATGGATAATATAGATACTATGGCCGTTACGAACCACACCAGGATACCTAACTAAGGCGAATATATCTATGGAACATAGTAATGATTTGGTTAAAGTTGGGACGGAATAGGTAGTTGGAGATAAAACATATTGCTATCTCTCTTTAGTTTCTCAGCAGCCCTCCTTTACTTCCTTTATGACCAAAACCCAGTCGAAGTCAATTCCTCCGCTTGATGGTGGCATAAAAGTCTTGAAACCTTCAGCTTGGAGACGCGTCTCTGAACCTTCAGCCTCTAGTACCCCTGTGCGGGGGTTGAACCATTGAGCTGTAATAAATGCATCAAGGCTCCCCCAATGTGCTGAAACACCCGTAATATCAACTGTGAACGCATCACCCCAGCCGCTGTACACCCAATACTGTCCGCTGGTGATCATGCCGGCCACATAGCGGTCTGCCTCATAGGACAGGATGTCTTGAGCAGCATCTACAGGGGAGGAGAGGAACTGGCGAGCCGGCTCGAGGCCATTGAATTGGTCCTTTGATAGGGAAGCAAATAATCTGCCCGGATAGCCTGTCTCCTTGTTGCTGGGCCAGTGAAGTGCCTCATGCCAGCTGGCATTCGCATCAAGGCCCAGTTGAGGCTCGATCCAGTGCCCAGGAGTCGCAATGAGGGACTTGTTCTCGTAAGATTGCTGGACAGGGAGATTGCCATAGGTGATACCACAGGCGCCGCTCAGGATGGCGGGGTAGAATCCATGACGAACATCAGAGGCATTCCATATCCGCTTGCTCATGTTGAAGGAATCATGAGCTCCGTCATAATGGTTCTCAACGTCCATAACAGGTCCTGGGAACTCATGACGCATTTGAATGATGCTCTCATAGTTCTTCCTTGAGTCCCATGGACGCAATACTGTGAAGCCAGCGTCTAGGCCGTGGGGATCTGGGCTTTCGTGACCAGATTGCACGGCATCCATTGACAGGGTTCCAAAGCTGCCGTTGATATACTATCGTCCCAAGGTTAGTGCTATTCATCTCATGGAGTGTCTAATTACCCACATTGTGGCCATATGGGAATGGAGTTGGGGGCTCCGCAATCCATGGACTGGTAGGCTGGAAAGTCACGAAAGCGTCCACGCCATGTCTTGCCTCACCCTCCTTGAAGCCTTTCATCATGGCTGCCCAGACATTCCGAGTGTCTTGAATGGGGTTAAGAAACGACTCAGGTTCCTTGTCTGGGTTTTTCCTCCAAGCGTCTCGTGCTTGAGGTACGTTGTCCGCCCAAAAGCCGTTGGTGTCGCCGCCCATCATCTTTGGAATGCCTGGGTACCGTTTGCCGAGAAACTGCCCAAAGACATGGGCATTTTTCTCGTCAAATAGGACTTCGCTTAGGGTTCCATACCAGCCATGGTTCACCCAGCGTCCCCAGACGGGCACAAAGCAGATGAGGATACCATATTCCGCTGCTCTGGCCACGACCCAGTCAACGTAGGAGAAATATCCTTCATTAGGCTGCGTAGGGTCTGCATTGTCCAGAGCAAGGTCGCCGTAGAAGTTGGGGAGCGTAGTGACGTTGTACTTGGACAAAAGAACAGCTTGGATGACATTGAAACCCTTGGCAGCACGATCCGCAAGGTAGAGGTCAACATCAGTACGGTTGAGTCGATGGAAAAGCTCCCAGTTGGTGTCTGCAATCCAGAAGAATGGTTCGTGGCTGTTTGTACGATATAGATAGCGTCCGTTGGGAGGTGCTGAGATAGCGAGGTCTGACCATGGCAGCCGGGAAGGAACCGGGTTGGCCAAGACGGAACAGACAGAAGCTGCCGCCGAAAGAAGTACAGAGAATTTCATAGGTGGTGATTAAATGCATCAACCACTGGAAAGGGCTTGTGTCTTGGGGAAGCTATTCTTATTTGACGTTCTCACGGCATCTTTTATACACTACATTTGACTAGGTATCGATTTGTTAGACGTGCCGGTTGAACATGTCTACCTACCATCCGTGGATTTTCCGGATAAATCACCCGTTGGACCCCAGTTCGTAATGATATGTTTGTGGTGTAGGTAGCCAGCCCATCGCGGGGCCCCGGACCCGGCATATCGGTCGGCGTCAGAACAATGACGACAGAAAGGCCTCGTGAACAAGTCTCGTGAGGAGCCACTGTTCGAGACGAGATAAATAGGCTACAGGAAAACCTCGCTAAGAGAGGTCATTGGCTTAATTATTAAAGTTGGTCGGTTCATCAGCACCCTTGAACTACTAGCTTAAGTCAGTTTGCGGGGTTGACAGGTGAAGCTTGGAATATCACCGCGATTGCGCCGAGATGGGATGATATTTTGTGGATAGTTGGGTGCATACTGGCCGAGGGAATGTAGGGAATAGGGAGAAAGCCGCCTAGGCAAAAACAATATTGAATTAAGCTATGAGCTTATAGTTGACAGCAACACGGGCCTGTTGTGCCAATGAGACCAACACGGAATAGGACACATCTGGGCCTCACGGTATTATCAACAAAGAAAGACTAGCAGCCTCCCTCAAAGGAATTCGGGTTGAATACCCATAAACGGAGGAAGCTCTTAAGGCCGGGAGGTTCAGTGATATGCCCGGAAAACTCAGCATCATCGTCGATAAATCACTTGATATGTCTTTAATTTCGGCGTGATACAGTATTGGGTGTTTGAGATACTACTGCTGTGTAAAAGCTGCTATTTTGTGTCATGGCTGGTCTCTTTGCCTGGGCGAGAGAAACTCATAGAAGAATAGCAATATGCCTTTAATTAGAAGGATTGAAATAAGACACGCAGAGTTTGGTTGAAGTAAAGTTATAGCGCGTTCCAGACGGAATTGCACCAAAGAGCAAAATAGCCGCGCTCACAGTTCCTCTCCTAGCATACAGAACTGTCTAGACGATGTATCGGAATAGAGGACTCTTGTCGCCCATCTGAAGAAGCGTCTCCTCTGAGAAACGCTCTCTAATCTCAGCCTCAGTTCCCATCGCCTCCTTCTCACGGTTCAACCTCTGATACTCGAACTTTAGAACGAGCGTGGCCAGGATTGCGGCAATGGAGATGCCCAGACCGAACCCGAACCCAAGCCAGTAATTCGGTTTCTGCTTTTCGAGATAAATGTTTGAACCGATTGCTCCACCCAGGTTACCCATACAAATCAGCAGCGCCATGCCGACGGCGCGCTTCCATGATGGTGCGAGGTTGTTTCCTACCCAAGAGACCAGACCAATCAAGGGTGGGTAGACTCCAACTGGGATGCAGAAGAGGAATGCGTAGGTCAGACCAGGCAGCCTGGGGTGAGGAATCGATAGCAATCCGAGGAACCCAATGGCAGAGATACAGTAGGGTCCGACAATAAATGGCCAGCGAGTCTTGTGCTTGTCGGCAAAGATGGCGATCAAGGGCGTTCCAATTACACCGAGTGCATAAATGGGGATCGTAAGCAGCTGTGCGTTGGCTGCCGAGTATCCTAGGCCCAGGATAACGCTTGGGGCAGTGTAGGTGAAGCCGTAGATCGAGATAGTGTTTCCCTACAAGATCAAGTCAGCTCAAGGTTGGCCCAGTGCCATGTATGTATCAGATCTTACCCAGTAAACGATCACAGCCGCCCAAATCTTCCAGTCGGTAAAAGCGGCACGAATAGTTGGCCAGTGGAACTTGTCCTTCAGGTCGACATGACCGGTCTTAGTACCGGCGTCGTTGCGCAGACGGGCGCAGAGAAACCGACGCTCCTCGGGTTTCAAAAAGCTCGCTGTTTCGGGACTGTCAGGGAGAAGCCAGAAGCAAGTCGCTCCAACCACAACAGTCGCCAACCCTTCGATGATAAAGATCCAACGCCAACCCGCCAGGCCACCGATGCCGTCCATCTTCTGCAAGGCATATGCGAGAAGTCCAGAGAAGGCACCGGCCATGGATGCTGCACCTAAAGAGCAAGCACATCTGTCAGCATTCAATCGGCCTTTCCAAAGGAAAGAAATAGCTCACTGTAAAACACTGCCATGCGGCTCTGAAGTTCCAATCGTTTATACCAGATAGTCAGGAGATATGTGCTGGCAGGGAAGAAGCCAGCCTCTGCAGCACCGAGCTAGAAGCAATAGTTGGCTAATATCCTTGGTGTGATTATCTGCTGGAGACATTAACTTACAGCGGCCCTGGCACCGGCTAAACCGGAGAAACTCTGGACGATGCCCATAAGTGTCATTACAGTCCCCCAGGACAGCATCATGGCACCAATCCATAGAGAAGGCTTGATCATCTTTAAGACCATGTTGCTCGGAATCTCGAGGAGTGCGTAAGGGAAGAAGAAGACGGTCAGACTGTGTTGGAATCAGCGAAAGGTCCGGGGCTCGGTAGGCTGCTCTGCTCATACGCAATGTTATACTGTGGTCCAGTCAATTTTAAGTCGTCATTCATGCCGGCCACTTTGGCATTGCCAACTATGACAGAGTCAGCGATTTGCCCGTTTCGAAGGAGAAGCTGCAATACTTACTGTTGCTCCTGTCAAGAAACGATAGAACGTAGAGCAAAGTGAGCATCGGAAGCAACCGCCAGTCAACTCTCGACAAAATTGCCTTTGTTTCGTCTTCATCGTAAATGGGATCCTGCGTCTGCAAATCGGTGCTACCAGCGTCCTCCACCATGTCTTGCTTCGTTTCGTGGTCTTTCTCCATGACGAGACGTAGTTTTATCGTTGGATGACTGACTGTATCTGAGATTTCACTTTGATGCACTCAGAAGGCTGAAGGCGGGAGGAATAACTTGTTTTTGAACCAAGCTCCTCCTCACTGTCGTCATGCATGGTTCCATGCTACACCTCCAAGGACCTGGTATATTGGACGTAACCCATGGAACCCCAGATCCATGCGTTTCCCCCGCGGGGCGATTCCCCACAACTTGGCACGTTGGATTCTGACTCGCGTGGTTTCTGTGCGCGTCGAGCTAAGCGGAGGGGGGTTAACTACCATGTGGGACTCGGCGCCGTCGTTCCCCGCGAGGTATATAACTCGGCGCGAGGTCCTCGGCTCGAGGCGAGTTTAAGGTGGGCAACCATCACCCACACCACCAACGAGTTCGGCTCGAGCATAACATTTCGCCATCTTGTCTTTGTCCATGCCTCCAGACACTGCAAACAAGACACCTTCCTCCGCAGCATCGGCTCGAGGTTTGCGATCGAGGAAGCTAAGAGTCACAACTGGATGGTAAGGGCCCGAAGCCAATTGGAGCAAAGATGCCTACGACTGATGCAAGTCATTACCAGCTTTACATGCCGCCAGCGACATGTTAAATGCGACGAGAAGAAACCGACATGTGCCAATTGCGGTAAGAAGAATAGGACGTGTCGGTGGGAAAACAGCAGCAGGTCTTGGGCAACGGCCAGCAGCAGCAAAGAGTCGACAATTTCCGCAGACACGGTCGACTCACAGCCAGGCTTACCAAGTGACGATAGCACTATTATTGCTGTTGCTGATAACGTTGATCAAGACTTGCCCGATAGTGTTGTCTATGAGCATACCCAAGCCGCCTCCCCTGACGCCGTCGTTAACCAAGATGCGACAATCCTTTCTCCATTCTCCGCAACTCTTGGCTCTATCCTACTTGACGCAGACTATACGCAATATGATTTCGGGCTTGAAACAGATCCTCTCGCGCAGGACCATGACTTGAACGAGGTCCAGCCTACACCAACCCTTGTCGCACCCCTCCGCACTGACGGTCAAATCCAGCTCTCTGTAACCGAGGTTGCTGTCTTTCGCAATTACGTCGACAATGTCTCGCGATGGGTAAGTTCTCTCGTGACGAGATAAACTAGGGCCTTTGTGAATCTAACAGTTTGCTTGCCAAGGTCGATTCCTTTTCCCACGATCAGCCATTTCACAACCAAGTTCCCATCCTTGCTCTCCGCTGCCCACCCTTGATGAATTCTTGCCTAGCGCTCGCTTCGAAGCAGCTGGAACTCGTAGGATTGAATGTCTCGTATGGGCTGCCTGATAATGATTCGGTCCGGTATTATCGGCTGGCGCTCAACGCTATCCGATCTCTCTTGCTGCATCGAGACTCTGCCGAGACAGATGAAGTACTCGCGTCGTGCATCATTCTATCCACGTAAGAATATTAGCTCCTTGTATTCTAGGTAATCATAAAGAAGGCTAATTGGTGTAGGTACGAGATGATAGATGTCTCCGGAGATTCTCTTGGCTCACACCTGACAGGAGTTGCTTCGCTTCTCCAGGCTCGCCGGGTTTACGGAGATGTAGGAGACATCCGAGGCTCATGCTATTGGACGTGGTATCGTCACGAGGTGTGGGCAGCTCTCCGCACGGGGCGACGATTATCACTCGATGAGACATACTGGCAACCACCTCTTCTTGACAGTTACCATGGACTAACCCCGGAAGATGTGGGGAATCGCATCATCTTCATCTTTGGGCAATGCATCAGCTTCTGCAATGACAATGAAACCAAGAACTGCATGGATGCAGAGCAATGGCTCAGGCGTCGTGAAGAGAAAACCCATAGCCTAAACCAGGCACTTGACGACTGGAAGAGAAAGCTCCCACCAAACATGACCTCGCTCAAGACCACCAGTGCAACGTGGTTTATTTTCCCTCAGAGTGGTTTGTCTAGCCGAGTATCACCTTTTCCAATAGAGATGTGTATACTAACCAAGCCTCAGCCGTTGCCAACCAAGTCTACCACGCCAGCAAGATCCTTCTTCATCTTCACCAGACGCGGAATGCACCCATGGCACGTAGCTTGGCAAACTGCTCATTCCTCACACTCCGGCGCCGGATTGAGTCACACAGGAAAGAGATTTTCTTGACTGCAAACTCTGGAATCCCCGGGGCTTGGAGTCTGGTGTCGAGTCAATGTCTGTACATAGCAGGCCTGGTAACTGAGGAGGCGCAGGACCGAGAGCAAACACTTGATCTGATTGACCAGTGCCAAAGAGAAACTGGTCGCAGAACAAGTGTTCTTGCTGATGATCTTAGGAAACTTTGGGAAGCTGAGGATGTCTGCTAAGTCTGGCTGGTCCGAACTCATCCGGCCGTGTTGACCGTTGTGGCTAGATAGGGCCTTCAAGAGATGTCTACTATTTATACTCTATCTTTTTATGCCTTGAATCTTTGCCTCGTGTCTACCGTTAATCTTTCAACTATTCGTGAATTTCTCCGGCACCCAGAAAGTGGTTAGAGCGGCCGTGGATGCTTGTTGGCTGCCCATGTCACGATGAACCTTCTTAAAGACTTGGTGAGCGGCATCAAGCAATCTGCACGGGAACTTGATGCGCTGGCTCTGCGTCTTTAGCACCGACTATAAATAGGTTAGCAAAAAATCATGACAAGATATATACAGATGACTCACCAACTCTTCCAAGGCTTTTCCCAGCTCCCCTATTCCGAGCTCGCCGTTCGGCGTAAAATCTCTCTGGATCATGTTGGGCATGACTTTGGCAAACTGGACGCTTGAGCCTGCCGCGCCAGCAATGAGCTCGTAGACGAGGTTTACTGAGACGCCCTCGGCAACTGCGAGAGCGTAGCACTCAGCCGCTGCGGCAACATGAATCAACCGGGCTAGTCGGATGCTAAGGAACATGGCGGTGGCAGCTCCCAAAGATCCTGTCACTCGAGTTAGATCGAACTGAGGGCCCAGCACGAGCTCGAGAATAGCCGGGATTCTGTTGCTATTAGCGGTAAAGAGAAGCTGCAAGCCGTCAGCATTATGAAGGTCTTTGGTAAGGCTTATATCCTTACCTTGTAATGACTCCCTTGAGACAAGACCTCAGCTTGGTAGTCGAAGAATTGGAGGTGTGAGTACTGTGATGCAAGATGCGCCCAGGCGTCCTGTTGAAACCCAGTCACTCCCACGAGTGAATCTTGTGGAAGGCTACCCAAAGCCTTTCCCAACCCCTCACCCTTTGCGTGCAAAACCTTCAGTTTTGGTTCTTCGCCTTGTTTGGATAACGCTGCTGCGTTTTGCAACATGTCAGCCCACGCCTCGTCCCTCGCAACCATCAAAATGCATGAACAGGTGGATTCTGAGGGAGAATCGCCAGGAGAGACCAAAGATGCCCCGTTCTCCGGCTCCGCAATCGTGGCTCCGATGACTTCCTCATAATTACAAACCACGCTCGCATCGTCGTCCCGACCATGACCGCGGGCTTCTCGTTCAGTGAAGGATTGTAATGCGACCGACGCTATGGGACAGGGGAGTGACAATCGATCTGCCGCCTCGGTTACTATGCTCTGAGCCAGTTACGTCAGTACTTGGTTCGTTGGGACGGGAAATAACACTGTACGCACAAGGTCTTTGGTAAAGATAGTGACGGCAGACTTGGGAGTCCAGTCGGCATCAAGCATCGAAAGACCCCGATCTCCCATAATCCAGCTGGCACCGTCGCTATCCATGAGTATCCTGTAAGCTTCTCTGCTTGATAGACCCATTGCTTTGGCAAATGTAAGGGCCTCGGCCGCCACAACTATGTGCGTTCCAGCAAGATGCTGGTTCAGCCTGGTGTGCATGTTAGCAACTGACCCATCCGCCCTCTCCAGACGATGAACCTACATCTTTAACGTGCTGGCTGCTCCAATAGGCCCAACTTTGAACAACCTTCCCGGGGCAGAAATTGCCTCCAACTCTGGCCAGATCTCCCGTATCGTCGTGTCGTCTGATCCCATCATGATCTACTGATGCTGTCAGTGGGGGTTCTTGCCGACATTTGTCAAAGACTTGCAGTAAGTTTCCCAGACTTCGCACCAACAACTCCCCCAGAAACGGGACAATCGATAAGCCGGATATCGTCCCTTCCTTCATTGGCAATTCGTGTCTTGAGCGACGTTACGTATTGTGGTGGTAATGTGCTAAAGAGACATAGAATAGCCGATCTCGGCAGTGATGAACAGAGGCCTTTGGGGCCAAATACAAGAGAATCGACCTGTTCTGGTGTAGCGACCATGACAAAGAACTTGGACTGGCCAGCACTGGCTTCTCGGATTGAGCATGACGCAGAACCTCCCAACTCGGCGAATTTCTCGAGGGCCGTGGGATTGACATCGAATCCATGAACAAAAAAGCCGGCCTTGAGAAGATTAGATGCCATGCCGAAACCCATGGCTCCGAGGCCGGCGAAACCGAGTTGGTTCACTCGCGGTTGCACATTAGACCCCATTTTCAACGGTGGGTGTAGGCAAGGGATTGTTACGTCTTGTTTGTCTTTATGAGGGCACTTGGAACGGATATTAATAGGCCAGCGTCAAATGACACTTCCTTGAAAAGTCCCCTAACGCAGGCCGACCTACGTAACATCTTGGTGGCATGCCCAATGACAGGTCTTTGCGAAGCTTGGGCCAATCAGAAACTATGACGAGTTTGGTCTCCGCAATTCCCCGACTCGGGCGTTGATCCACGCGGAACAGAATGCAGCCATTTGGGTAGAAGACCGAGGTTCCAGCACCAGGGATGGAGTGACTCGCGGGGAAGACACGGCACCTGATTCACCAAGTTGGTTACCTATTTGACCCTCGATGCAGTATAAATAAACTATCTCTAATTCAACTCGGCTATCGCATTTCTCTATCATCTTGCATCAACCCTTGGCGAGGAATCCTTAGCATACCATACCCATCATGTCCAGCCCCAAGAACCGCCTCATCCTTGGTCTAATGACCATTGGACCTGATCCAGCCCAAGGCGCTCGCATCACTTCATTAGACGAGTACAAGAAATGTCTCGACTACCTCTCCTCAAAGGGATACAAAGAACTTGACACGGCAGCCGTTTATGTAGCCGGCAAGCAAGAAGGCTTCACAAAAGATGCTGGGTTCAAGGAGCGTGGCTTCTCAATCGCCTCCAAGATCATGCCCACAACGCCTCGCGCCCATGCTCCAGAGAAACTACCCCAAGCTTGGGACGTCAGTCTAGAGAAGCTAGGCGTGGACGCTACAGACATCTTCTACCTCCACGCCCCGGATCGCACTACGCCATATGAGGAGACGCTAGAATGTGTCGACAAGATGTATCGAGCGGGCAAGTTCAAGCACCTGGGTTTGAGCAACTACCCTGCGTGGGAGGTTGCTGAGATTGTCGGCATCTGTGAGCGCCGAGGTTTTGTCAAGCCAACTATCTACCAGGGCATGTATAATGCCATTAGTAAGTACTGAAAGATCCTTTCAACCAAGATTGAGCTAACGTTGTGTTTCAGCCCGTTCTCTAGAAGCAGAGCTTGAGCCATGTCTGCGCAAATTTGGCATCTCGCTCGTCATCTACAACCCCCTCGCAGCAGGCTTGTTCTCAGGCAAATACACTAGCCTCGAGCAGCCAAAAGAGGGACGTTTTGATCTCAAGACTAACTTGGGTAAGATGTACATGGACAGATACTTTAAGCAGTCTACAATGGATGCTCTCGCCATCATTGAGCCCGTGGCCAAGAAGCACGACATTCCTCTCATCGAGGTCGGTCTACGGTGGTGCATCCATCACAGCAAGCTTAAGACGCCTGTAAAGGGCGGAGAGGATGGAATTATTATCGGAATCAGCTCGTATAGCCAGTTGGAGCAGAACGTTGAGGCTTGTGAGAAGGGGCCCCTGCCGGACGAGGTGGTGGAAGCCTTGGATAAGGCATGGGAGAGAGCCAGAGGAGACGCACCGATCTACTTGCGATAGGACCAAGTCTCCTTATCTCTGGAGATAAATGTCACTTGAAAGAGATCTATATACTTAGAGATTAGAAGCCTTCTTTTTTCCCTTGAATCGTTTCCTTGCATCAAGACATAATATGACTTGACGACCAAGGCAAACCAGCTCCATCTGCTCATCACAAATGGTAAGATCCAGGTCCATCCTCCCTCCCTGAAGCTGCTTCGTCGCTGCCCTCGTAAATGTCCATTTAATCCCCTCTTCGGGAGTCTTCTTCTTAAACTCGACATCCAAAGACACGGTATTATTAAAGACCTCGGCACCCGCTGCTTCGGCTAGAGTATTGGTCAACTCGCAGACCTGACCCGGGTTCTTTTCCGCCCACTTTTCCATTGTTGCAAAATTCTTATGCGCGTCGTACAAGCCACCATTGTGCAACAATGTATCAGACATTGAGGGTATCATGTCGCACATGAGCGCTATGCACGTCGCGTCCATTGGCTCAGCGGTGAAGCAATTCCACGCATCCAGTATGCCAGCTACTTGGAACCCGCCCCGTGCATTGAGAGCCAGTATATGGCGCGTAAGGGGGGCTACTTCGCCATTGACCCTACCAGGGATCCAGTTTTCGTCAGGTTCGTTGGCCAAGACCTTGGCAAAGTTGGGAGCCGGCGTCGGGGGAGGGGGGTCAAGAGCCCAGTCTGTAGCGACGGTAGGTCCTACAGACTTGTCAAAGTTGATTGAAGTTGCGAGGGCGATGGCTTTGAGCTGGCCTCCTTGTGTAAGCTTCAGTTGGATGGTGCAGTGGACGCCGCCCTTCTTGAGGTCGTTGACTGTCATGTCAAAAGACTCCAGCGTGGAGTATCGCAGGAACTCGATGTGAAGAGTCAAGACGTCGGGCTGGTCGTATTTTTGGAGCGTTGTTCTAAAGTGAGTCATTGCAGCGAGATGGATAACCCCAACTATACAGCCACCGAATATGGCTGATGCAGTTAGCCTGAGTTCAAGGTTGGTGTTCCACGAGACTCACTAGGGCCCATTGCCCAATCTCCATGGTGGGATGCTGTGTATGAATGAGATCCTGTCTGTTTTAGGTCTGCTTGCTGCTTGAAAAGGGTAGCCATGATTAGATGATGAGCGTGCTATTCCGCTGTTCCCACTACAGACAGAAGACTACGAGTTTAGGGTGATTTTTGGGCGTCCTTAAGTACGTGATAAGGCTGATGAAACTGTGTCAGATTTTAGTCTGTCCATCATCACCTTCTTGTGATTGTCTCCGACGGGCTGACACCCGCTCCGGCTCAAGCCTCGGCACCGCTCCCCACGCGCCCGTGAACCAGCCCGGCATTCACAGAGCACAGAGCTCCGTCTCGGTCGAAGGTTTACAGCTACATGAGTCTCCGCAAAGTGTCGGCTATTCTTCTCGCTTCGATATTTGTGACTCGTTCCCATGATGCAATGCGTGACTGCCGGAATACCCCACGCTGGCAGCTTCAGGGGTCGGTTCCTTCGGAAAGGCTTGGCAGCAGAGTCAAAATGCCTGTTTCTCGTGATTCCCCAGAAAATGGTTGCAGCCGGTTGCTCTGACTGTGCCCCGATTCGATGGGGTCGCGTGGCGGTGAGTTCGGAAGTGGGCAAAGGACCGAATCGGACGCGGTGATCATGGACAAGTGCCCGGTTAATAGTCGGAACGTCGCATAGGCACGACGCGGTCGAAGGGTGACAAAATGCAGCTGACTCCTTCCAGTAACTATGGCCTATTAGTGTATCGCTTTTTTCTTACCCCGCGTGAGTGGTGCTGGTGCAGGGTAGGATAACTTACTTCACAATATCATAGCAAACTCTAATTCATAACCCTGAATGTATAGAAAATAATACTTAAAAAGGCATAGATCCTATAGAAACTCAGTAATTCTAGGCAAGTGTCTAATAGTGAGGGCAAAGGGTTTCCTCGCTTCGGAGGCGGAAAGCTGACTGCTATCACAAACATCCTACGTTTAATGTGAGAGCGATCACCAGTTCACAATTCCGGCCCCAAGTCCAAAAAAGGGCGGAACTCAGTAGTGCAAGTTCAAACATCCAATAAGACATGAGTACCAAGGTAACACACATATATTCATTTAAAGACTATCCATCAGCATCTCTGAATCACCCAACCAACTCCGTCCGTCGCGACCGACACGGAATTCGCACATAACAGCCAAGACGGTGATCCTCTACAATAATCTCTATCCTCTCATGGTCTTTGCACAGCCCCAGCCAGCCCTGTGCCACAAGGAACTGGGCGCATGCCTGCATTCTCTCGCGGCGCAGTCACGGAAATGAAGGTTACGCTTTACCTAATCTGGAGTTTCCGAGCGCTGATGATGCAGGGTCGATTTCAGCTCTGGCATTTCCCCAGGTTACTGGAGGCCAAATTCTGGAGCGGACTTGGCGTCTGTGCATTATATTCTTGGAATTGAAGATTGCAGGATGGATAGTAGTTTAAGTGGCGTTCCAGGAGGTAACTGGTACTGGTAACTACAGATATTGAGAGGACAAGGCAGAAAATTGCTCACGTGACTAGATGCCTTCAGGTTCGGCCGGAACAGCTTGGTAGCTCAGTAAAGCAACAACAGCATTACTCGACTAGATATGTGTGTAAAATTAGATGACAAGGGGCCTCTGATTCAGAAAACACCATACAGAAACAGTAAATGGCATCAAGAGGTATCAAATTGCATAGGAAACCATCTGCTTAGCTGCCCCGAAAGAAAATCCGAACTCCGGAATCCGGATTTCGGAACAATCCCCAGCGGCACAAGGCTCCAAAAAGGGACAAGCGCTGATTCTTGGCGGCTGGTAACACCAGCAGGAGTTAAGACAAGGGTACAAGCTCATCGTCATCAACAACTTCAACTGACACGGCATGAATCTTTGTATATAAGTAGGGCGCCACCGCTGATTCATTCAGGATGTATTCCCTTAAGCCACAGAGGTCCACAACCCAAAAACTCCTTTTCTTTCTGTTCTTGGTGTCGCCATCATGAGGACCTTTTCCTTATCACTCCTCTCCCTTGCTCTAAGCTCCCTCGGGCAGAGCCTCCCGACTGAAGAATGCCCAATTCTCGGCCCCGTACTCCCTTCCGGCTTCGATATTTCAAGCAGCAAAGCCTTTAAAGATGCCAAGGCCGCATTCCCCAAAGCAATCGAAGCCCTCTTCGACATGGGTGTCTTGAACGATACCCAAACCGCCTTCGCCATCGACGTCTTCTCAACTGCGACGAACGAGTCCCTCTATAGCTATTACCATATTGGCAAGGAATTGGAGAGTACCTTGACTACAGGTAAGCTCAACGATGGAACAATCTTTCGCATTGGAAGCGTTTCCAAGATCTATACCGTCTACTCCATCTTGGCCCACGCTGGTCTGGAGATTTTCAACCATCCTGTCACTTTCTACGTGCCGGAACTTCTTGGAAACGCTGGAAGCGATCCTTTGAGTAAGATCAAGTGGGAGGATGTCACTGTTGGTGCTCTTGCTGCACAGCAGGGTGGCACTGGAGGAGTTCGTAAGTTATCCAACCCCTTACGGAGTCATTTCAGCATAGTTAACTTCATCTAGCTCTGGAAGCTGTTACATGTCATATTACTTCATCCAAGGGTTGCACC